>VUQH01022765.1:32988-60780 GCA_015106775.1 Etroplus canarensis | reverse complement strand
CATGGATGTAGTGAAGGAGGACATGCAGAGGGTTGGTGTGAGGGAAGAGGATGCAAGGGATAGGGTGAGACGGAGGCAGATGATCCGCTGTGGCGACCCCTAACGGGAGCAGCCGAAAGAAGAAGAAGAAGAAGAAGAAGAAGAAGAAGAAGAAGAAGAAGTATTTGCTGTGTGATGAATGTGTGAGATCCCAGAGGCTACCTCCAGCTCGTTTGTACAGTCTGTGGTTAAAGATGTTAACATCCAACAACACATGTTCTGTTTGAAGGCCCTGTGTGTTAAATATAGCCATATCTAAATCAGAGATAATATCTCCTGAATTGACTGAGGCACAGAAAGACCTTATCAGACTTAGCAGAAACACAACTCTGGGACTCACCTCTTCGTCCATTCGCTTTACTGTTGACTCAGTTGAAAGTGTAAATTGAAAATGCTGTTCACTTAATAATGATGCAGTTTTCCCTCTCAACAAAACCTCCATGGATTTCATTTAAACACCTTTTAGGGCAAAGCATTTCCATTTGAGGGTGAAGAAAATCCACTTCCTCAGCTGAATGAAGTGAAAGCGAATTACTCAAACGCTCAGCTAAGAGCCTGAGCTGAGCTGAACATTAGAGGTTGTCTGAGGTGCAGGTTGTGAAGCTGTTAAGCTTAAGCCAAGTGATGGACTGTCATATTAGGAAAAAATTATTCGGTGAGTGAGTTCCACAGCCACGTGGTATTTTTATATCAAGCTGATAGTTTGTCGGTTGAAATTCAGAGTGATTGTTTTAAATTATTGTAGCTTTACTTGTATAAAATGTGTAGACAGGTCACAAGCGTTGGGTCAGGTGCAGGTCAGAATGATTGACAGCAGTGGGCAGATCGCACATTTCTGTACGCTGTTACGCTACATGTAAACACGCTTTGACTGACAGCCAGTCAGCTGTCGCACAATACGGTCTCTGCTCGTGTTTCAGCATTGTTGGCTGACAAATTTAAATCATATTTTGTCCTCTTTGAGTCACAGTGGGTTGAGCTGTAGAGTTTAAAAACATGGTAATTCCCTCCTCAAGTTTGTGCCTCATTTACCGCACTCTCAGAGCACATGCATGAATATCAGGTGTCTTGGGAGGGGCACAAAATCCATAACCAGCTTTCCTCTATTGTCGTGGAAAATGTCAGAGATTCAGTTTTCTCTGTAGTCATTAGCTGGAACAAAATCATCTGAGACAAGACACTATAGAGGTTATTCAGTTTCAGGCTGACAGTGTATTTCAGCCGTCTGATAAATGAATCCAAAGAGTTTCCAAACTCTATCAAGTCCCTGGGAAAACAGTGACTAACTTTCTAGTGGTTTGTTCAGACCGAATGCACAGCAAATTTTTCATGAAATAATGCCAAGAATGGCAAATACGCATCTGCTTCAGCTGAAAATATTTCAACCTGTGCATGCTGCTATTAGCTGGATTCTCCTGAGGTCACCTTATGCCCATCAGAAATGGAGGACAAGCTTATTGTTGCTATTTGTGAACAGTAGGATATCGAGATAGGAAAAACGGGAAGAGCTTTGAAATGGCAAAGTTAAATGTTAGGACGTCCTGATAAGTTCTGAAAGGATACATATCTTGGGGGCTATATAATAACTGAAAAAACTCCAGTGGCTATAAGGTGTTTTTTTTAAATACCATTAACTGTATATAAATGATGGACATAACCACTGTGACATCCCACATTAAGTTGCAGTGTTGTGTTTGTGGAGCCAGAAGTGACCATGTTTAGTGCAGAAGGCAAGCTGCAGCCAAAGACTGTGTGGGGTCATGTAACACCCCCACCCCCCACCTCCCTGGTCCACATGTCTCTGCATCTGCTATTTCCACTGCATCTTAAATAAGTCCGCAGCGCAAACATCAAATAAAAAAATGGACTTTCACTTTTGAACACCCGCGCTGCAGTGATCGCATGAATGACGTAGCGTAAGTAGAGATGATCCTGATCCGTTCTAATGTTTTACTGTCCCACAAAAATCATTGTTTCAGTGTGAAACCTTATACTAGCTAAAAAAAAAAAGAAAAAGAAAATGGTCAAAAAAAGAAATGAAAAGTCACCCCATCTGCTTTTCAGAGTATATAGGACCACTGTGGTTCATTAACTATTTTACTGTAAGAAAAAATAAAACAAAACAAAAACGAATATAAAAAAAGCCAATCCTGGCTCTTTTTAAAATATTTATTTCTCTTTTTATTATTTCCCCAAAAATCACACCCTGGGTTCATTGCACAGAGTACTATGTAGCATAAACATACTACCAAAACTGTGACTTGAAGTAACTGAAATAAAATCCAGCAGATAGCGAGGAGCCCTCACCCTGAAAATGCAACTAAAAATGTTGGTTCTTAATCAAATTTTAAAAGGTAATCTATAAAAATATTTACTCCTGTACAGCTTCTAATGAATAGGGTAATTATTTGCTATAGAGAACAAAATTATTTTTGATAAAAGGCTGTAAACATGTTCTTTTCTGTTGTAAAGTCGAGCATTTTAACAGTGGAGTCTATGCGGATTGACTAACTTTTGAAGACAGCGTCAAGTGGACACTCGAGGAACTGCAGTTTTTGGCATTTTGAGTTGGCTTTCTTTTATTTTTTGGCTGACCCTTAGTTTTTGCTCATGGCAACCCAGTGCCAGCAGACACCATGGCAAATGACTGGTCTCATTTGGTTTCTGTATGGAGTGAAGAAGCTGTTTGCTGGTGTTGGAAATCTTCCACCAGCTTTCAGGCATCCTGGCTGTCAACTCTCTTTTGTTCCTCGGGGTTTTCATTTTATATCTGTCACTGCACCATCGCTCCTTTCCTCACAGCTCATTCTAAGCTCTTTATTGGAGGCTGTTGTGACACCATGAGCTCATCAAACTGTGTTCTGAAATGCTTTAAAAATCTGCATCTTCGTCTTCAGAGTTCAATGCGGGGTTCTTGCGGGGAGGAGGTCAGCAAGAGGTCACACCTCAGCATAGAAGATCGCTTAGTTTTCCATGAGATAGTGTCAAAAGATACATTTTTGTGATATCAGTTTCCATTTTGTAAAATATGGTCACATTAGAGTTATTGGATTGAGATCTGGTGACTGTGGAAGCCATTTGAGTAGTGAATTCATTGTCATGTTCAAAAACCCAGTTGGAGATCATTAGGGCTTTGTGACATGGTGTGCTATCCTGCTGGAAGAAGCCATCAGAAGGAGGACTCACTGTGGCCATAAAGGCATCGACATGGTCAGCAAAAATACTCAGGTAGGCTGTAGTGTTTAAAGAGACCTGGAATGTGCCAAGAAAATACACCCAACACCATTTTACCATCACACACCTAAACTGTTAATACAAGGATGGATGAATCCATGCTCTCATGTTGTTTACGCCAAATTTTGACCTTACCAACTAAATGTCACAGCAGAAATCAAGACATATCAGACCAGGCAGCATATTTCCAATTTGGGTGGGCCTGTGTGAACTGTAGTTTCCTGCAGCTGACAGGAGTGGCACCTGGTGTGGTCTTCTGCTGCTGTAGTCCATCTGCAGGTTTGCATACCTTGCTTGTAACTAGTGGCTATTTGAGTTTTTGTTGCCTTCCAATCAACTAAATGCAGTCTGATCATTCTCCATTGACCCCTGATATCAAGAGGACATTTTCTCACAGCGAACTGCCACCCACTGGATATTTTCTTTGCTTTGGATCACGCTCTGAAAACCCTAGAGACGTTTGTGTGGGAAAATCCTAGGAAATTATTTTACAGCGGTAGGCCCTTTTCTGTTCCAGCGTGACTGTGCCCAAGTGCACAAAGCAAAGTTCATAACGACATGACTGGATGAGTTTAGAGTGGAACAACTTGAATGGTCCTCACAGACCCCTGACCTCAACCCCACCCAACATCTTTGGGATGAACTAAAATGGAGATTGTCAGCCAGGGCCTCTCAAACATCATCAATGTCTGACCTCACAAATATTCTTGATGAATGGGCAAAAATCATACAGACATGCTTCAAGCTCTCGTAGAAAGCCTTCCCAGAAGAGTGAAAGCTGTTATAGCTGCAAACAGGGGACCAACTCCATATTAATGCCTATGGATTTTGAATGGGATGTCCTAAAGCTCAAGTGTAATGTGCAGGCGGTCCATCACTCCATAGAGTGTAGCCATAGAGAGCACTTCAGCAATTTAAGATTTACAAAAAGTAGCAAAGAATTTGTGGAATCTTTTATCTACGGTTTTTTGAATAATTAAAGGATTCAGAGAATCCGATAAAATGTCCATACACAGGGGGACAAAGCTGGAAACAAAGAGTGATCGGGGTGATTTTCAAGCTGCACTGCGTCAGTGGACATGCTCTAAGTAACTTCCACATCTGTGAAGGCCGCACTGATGATGAGCAATACATCGAAGTTTTGGGGTACTATATGCTGTCATCCAGCATCCAGCATTTTTGACAGGGATGGTGTTATTTCAGCAGTGAATGTATTCCCACGGCATGGCTCTGAAGTCCGGAGTGCAGGTCCTAACCTGGCCTGTCTACGGTCTAGACCTGCCACCAACTGAAAGCATTTATAGTGTTAGGAAACAAAAAACAAGACAAAGGAGATCCTGAACTGCTGAGCAGCTGATCACAGAAGAATGAAGAAAAAATTTGAATAAAATAATAATTATGAATAAATAATTCAGGTTGGATCCAAGTGTTAATTAATGGAAGAATCAAGGATTAATATATATTGGGCAGTTATTTGAAGGAGAAAATATTAAAATCTTAACATCTAACAAGAATTTAATTTACCAGCACAGGATCATTTTTAACTGAGACACTCGGAAAAATAATGAGTGGGAAGATGTATTAAAAGAATCCACAAAGATGGAACAGTTTTTTATTAAAAGTGAAGAAAGGCAACTCAAATGGGGATTATATCAGATGGTTGTAGTGTCATGGCCTCCATTGGGAGAGCCGAGATGTAGACCCAAAACACGGACTCACAGACAAGCAGGTTAACTTAGAATGGGCTTTATTCAGCCAACTCACCACAGGAAATAACAAAGTTCACAGAAAACACCCAAACAGGGAAACAGAACTCGCTAGGCTCATCTGGAAACACCTAGGGCACAACACAGAACTGAAGGGAGACAGAGTATAAATGCACACAGACTAACAAGCAAACAAGAAACAGTAGGGAGAGGAACACAGGTGGCAACAATCAAGGGCAGGAAGTAAAACTGAACATGATACACGAGACTAGGCTGTTACAAAGTAAAACAGGAAACAATACTACACAGGGAACATGGCACACGACTAAACTTGATGAAAGACAGGGATACAGGAGAATACCTCTGGGGGAACACAATAACAAACACAGGGAACTCAAGAAACATAATCATTAACAAGGAAGGCTCAGAGAGTACAACAATATAAACAGGAATGCAATAAGAAACAAGGCAGGGCTCAACCAGACTACAGAAAATAAACCAAGGAAGCAATGAGGATAACTACTATGAACTCAAAACCATACCAACAAAACACAAAACCATGACATATAGGCAATTCAAGATGAGTAAAATAGTTATGATTTTGGTATTAAAGCTAGCTGGGAAATGAAAATGAAGTTCTTAATTACTGAAAAAGAATGGAGAAGATACTTGGGGTGGAGACTCACCTGGAAACCAAAGGGTTGCTGAGGGCCACTGGTTCAAGACCTGTCTGTATCTGGTCCTGGAGGCCAATTCAAGATCCCGTTCTGGGCCCATGTGTATGGAGGAGACTGGAGACCAGGGAGGTAGCGGCTCACACCTCCCTGGTCTCCAGTATTAACAGATAGTCCTTTTGAAAAGAATTTGATTGGAAGATTAAAAATCCTTATTTTAGAACACCTGTGGTTGTATCCAGATCTAGCAGTTATGGCTTTGGCTTTCATGGAGATTTCACATATATATTTTGGACATGTCCAAGGTTACAGAAATACTGGCAGAATATTAAGAAAGAGACTGAACAAATGTTGGGTATAAATCTCCATCCATTCATCTTCTTCTGCTTATCCAATTAAGGGGCACGGGAGCCTATCCCAGCAAAAGGTGGGGTACACCCTGGACAGTCGACACAGAGAGCCAGACAACCTAAGGTCAATTTAGAATAGCCAATTAACTTAACTCCTTTGTATGTCTTTGGACTGTGGGAGGAAGCCGGACCACCCCATAGAGAACCCACGCAAGCTGGCAGGCTTATGGATTCAAACCTTGACCCTCTTGCTGTGAGGCGACAGTGCTAACCACCACACCACCGTGCTGCTAGGGGTGTAGACAATCTGTACATTATCTTTTTCCCCCAACTCAATTCCTGTATTCATGCCTATAATAAACAATGTACATTTATACCCATGGCAGCAGCAGCACAGGTATAAATGTAAATTATTTATTCTAGGCATGAGGGAAAAAGACAATGCATAGATTGAGGATTTTACTTTTAATAGCTAAGAAAACTGTTGCCACTGGACGGTTAAAGCCACAGCCTCCAAACATAAAACAGTGGACAGAGAAGGCAAAGAGAGAGGTGATTTTCATGGAGAAGATTACAGCCAAAATACAACTGGTCAACTCTGATGTCACGACTAAAATGAAGAGATGAAAAATATGAAGTATTTTCCTCAGTATATTGATATTATTTAGAATATTGATTTTAATTTGCTTTATAAGGGTTTTTTTTAAGATTCTATTTGTATGTGATTGTGTCTTTGTTCTCACTGTAAAATGAGTCAGTCAGAAGCTACGATAAATAAATCACCTCGGTGTTTTCAGTGCAGCAGAGAGGTAAATGTGTCACTGTTCCAGCTTGCTGGCATCAAATTCAAAATGAGCATGTATTTTCAAAATCCATAAAAAGCCGTGATTTTATTTAGATTTTAAACAGCGTTTCAAGCTTTGTGAAAATGGGGTTATATATCAGGGGTAGAATGAGACATTTCAGCTGAAATGTACAGTAAATCCATAGTGAAATACAGTGTGTCTAATATGTGATCCTCGTACCCTGTGCCCTCAGTTATTGGATGAGACAGATCCAAATAATTCAGGTGTGATGTATGAGGGAGGCTTGGGGAGGTGTGTAAAGCTGTTTCTCCTCGGAAGCATGGACAGAGGTGTGGAATGGGATTTTTTCAGCCTGTGATTTTATTATGTTCAGCCCATAATTTGGCAGGACTGCCATCTGACTGCACCGAGCGTGTCAGATTACGTGAGCTCGGTAGGGGCCTTTCTCCATCGGAATGCATTTCACTGGCGGTGAAATTGCATCGCCCTTCGCTCTCGTTCACACAGATCCATGACGAGGAATTCTGTGTTAGGATTAGTCATGCAGTAGCCCAGCAATTCTTACATTAGAGCTGGATTTCACCATGTTTGAATTTCATGGGGAAGGGGGGGGGCACCCTACAAGCTGACAGTTGTGTGGAATGAGCAGTGAGAATCTCACAGAGCCAGGCTGAGTCTGTACCGCAACATGTCCAGGAGTGCTGATGTGTGTTTATCTTTTTCACAGAGGACCAGATACCACATGGCTTCCCCAGCATAGACATGGGACCCCAGCTGAAGGTCGTGGAAAGAACACGTACTGCCACGATGCTGTGCGCAGCCAGCGGAAACCCCGACCCAGAGATCTACTGGTTCAAAGATTTCCTGCCTGTGGACATCAGCAGCAGCAATGGGCGCATCAAACAGCTGCGTTCAGGTAAAGCACTCCCCTCAGCCTGTTCACACACACATCTCCGTTCAGCAGCGAGAGGCACATGTTGCGTGGAGTTAACACACATCAGGTGTTGATCATTAACTTTTAATTAGTGGAAGACCAGTGGAACAGGTGCAAGTGGGGTGAGATCTGGGGTGAAGTTTAGTATCACTGTATTACGCACTGTCAATAAAACACTATTATGTATTATGTACCTACAATTCATTTATGTTTTCACCAACTGGAGGGGAGTATTATTAAAGAGACCAATGGGTTGGTGAGATATGCTGAGCCTAAAGTCAGAGTTGTCCGTGCCAGAAAGGTGGTTCCCTTTTTATCTGCCACCAGAATTTATGCTAACTTATGCTGAATGTATAACCTGGTCTGGGACAACTTATGATCAGTTTTGGTTTAAAATCAGCAGGAAGTGCCGCATTTTCACCAATTCTTGTCCCAACGGGATGCTCTTAAGTGAAATATACAGTTTCTGCTGAGGTGATGTTTGGAAATTTCCTCATTGTGGGACTAATAACGGGCTATCTTATCTTATACAACTGTACCTTACTAAAACCCAGGGTGACCAGATGCCCCTCTTTATGTGGGACTGCAGAGTATTTTTCTCCGTTGTCCCCCCTGCTCTTGAGAGAAGGTCCGACGTTTTGACTGGATCTAGCTTTAGGGGGTTAGTTGCCACAAAGTCACACCGATTTTTATGGAACATGAAGAAACGTAGCAGTTAGAAAGAGGGACATCTGGCCACCCTACTAACACCACTGAAGGAAGCTGTGCAGTAAAGCTAAAGCAGTAATTGTAATGCCACTGGAATTTGCACACATTCAGTTGGCGATGCAGAAAATGTAAAATATGTTGCTATGCTCGGTCCTAATTAGAAAGCAAGTTTTGTGTTGTGTTTTACGCTGCTGGAATTGCAGCAAATAGAAAACAGTTGTGAAAATCGATGAGTCTAATTTTAGGTTTTTTTTATCAGTGAATAATAAACGAATAAAATTATTTCACTTTGATCTGGCCACAATGTGATGTCCATATCTCCATCATTAGACTATGGGGCAGTGTCTAATTTTCAGCTGTCACGTTAGAAGTAGACAGCAGCACTGAGTACTAAAATCAATATATTCACTATTGAATTCATAAAGTTCATAATTATCTGCAATTATCTGGAAATACAGTCTGTGACGTTGCATCTCCAACATGGTTTTGTCCCATCTTCTGCACAGCTTCAAATCACACAGCAGAACATTTAAGGAGCAGTCTGCACAGGGTCTTTTATTTTGAAAATCAACCAGCTTCTCTTTACCTTTTCTGTATCTGACTTGCTGCCCTCATCTGCTCTGTGTAACTTCATGCAACTTCTGTAAAAAATAAATTTGGGCTCATTTTAAGGCTACGTTCACAGTGCAGGTCTTAATGCCCAATTCCGATTTTTTGCTGAGATCCGATCACATTATACTTTAAATACGACCGCCATCAGACCCCAATGTGAACAGGCTACGGCCCTGAAGTGATGCGCAGAAGACTTGACATCATACGCAGCATGCTGTGTTTAAGGAAGTAAATATGGATGCTACACATGTCAGCGTGTGAGTAAAACCTCACTTTCTTTCCACGGACTAGCTCCATCTGCGCTGTCTGCCATGCTTGTTTTGTCCATTGTTTACATTTGATCCAACGCAGAATTATGATGTCTGTGTCACTTCAATCGGATGAAATGCAATGTCACCGTTCAGACTGAGGTCACTGACAAACATCAGATACGTATACGATATAGAATTGCATATGAAAGTGGTCTGAATCCCATTTGCAAAAACCAGATTTGTGCTGTTCAGACTGTCATATGGGTCACATATGGGTCACATATGGGCAAAAAAGACAAATTTGGGCCACTTTGGCCTGCAGTGTGAACGTAGCCTAAAAGATGAAGATGGGGGAACCGCTTCTCAGATGCTTCTGGTGGAATTCCAAATACTGTCTCAAGGGGGCGCAGTCAGCTCCAGCAGCCCCATTGGAGCTAGAATGCGACACACCATTTGAGACATTGCTATTGTCTCAGAGGAAAGAAACTGAATTTGGCAGAACTCAGTTGCTCCATTTTGTACAGAGGAGAAGTGAAATGATGCATCAAATGCTCAATTTTTATGCGAGCGCTGAAGTAGAAAGCCTGGGTTAACACAGAAAGTTGTCTGGACTTTTAAGGTTTAGTTGCAAGGAAAGCCAGGCTGTGTCAAACTTGCTTCACAGTGCACCTCTGTGAGCTGGGTATCCAAACAGAGTGCTCTTTTTGTGGTACCAAATTAAAATGTCAAAGTCTGTGGTACCAAAAAAAAAAAATCTGTCGAGTACCAAATTGTATGTGTGGTTAAATCAGATTTAGTTTTGAGTGTGACCACAAATTTATTTTGTGTTTTACCTGCTTTAACAAACCAATGATGAACTGCTGTTTAATATTTCCAATTAATAAACTCGTGCTTGTTTAGAAACAAAGAGATTAAGCAACGAAAGCATGGACTGTATTACTGTTAAGACCCAAACAGAGTCACACGGTTAGTGCAGAACATTCATTTCACATGTTGGATTTTTAAAGAGTTATTAAATGGGATCTGGCCGCATCTTTACATGCAGAAAACATTTACAGAATTGTGACAACAGCACTAATAAAATCAATAGATTGATGATCAAGTGCAAAAAATGACATCAATAACAGGAAAGATTAGCTGACGCGGTAAGTGAAATCTGAAGGTGCTGAGAATAAAGCGCACATTAAGCTTATGATGGAGGTTAATGTTTCCTATTTTGAACAGAACCTCATAGATTTCAGTAATTACCTGAGCAGCACCTATGAGGAATACTGGCATGCCAACAGTGCTTAACACCCCACAGACGGTGATGAATGCTAAAGCACAGGCAGCCCTGTAAAGCAGCTCTGTGAGGAGACTGCCAACATCCAGAGGAGCAAATAGGGGCATCTCTTTCCACCAATCCGAGCTCAGAGGCTCACGGCAGAGCTGGATGGCTGCTGGCTGAGTAACCGAGCTCCCTGCGACCCATCAGCCGCTCTTTCTTTCACTTTCTGAGAAAAAAATAGAAATGTTTTGGTTCTTGCCAAAAAACTGCAAGCACCTACACATCGCTGGAACGGCCGGCCAGGTTCAAATTCTCCTGCCAGCTTCGCAGCAATACTCAGACGCACATTTCCCACCGCAGAGGGCCCCGGGGGCCCCTCTTGTGGCTGCTCCCATCTCAACACAGGCTGGAGACAAAAAGCTGAGAGACATGCTCTGGGATATCACTGGCACGGAAGCTCACCCTCAGGATTTTCCCAAGTCACAGTCAGGGCCTCAGGTAGGGACAAAAATGCCATGTATTATTAACCGAACAGCACGGCAATTTGTTTCAATTTGGTTCATAGAGCCCCGCTGTCACATGCGGTCCCTCAGCAGTCGAGAACAGATGGCTTCCTTCCTTTTATTAGAAAAAGCAGAGTTATCCGGTGCCACACCAGGAAACTGAAATACGTACTCAGCACCCCAGAATTATTCAATTTATTTGTTTCAAAAGCTTTCATTATATAGAGGAGTGACTGCATTTGCTCCTGATTTAGCTAGTCCTATTAAATGACTTTGATCCATTAAAAACTTTAATAGCTTCATTTTTCAATTTGAGGCCTTTGTTCTGTTTGGGGAAAAGGGAAGAGAAAAAAACAGCCCATGTCTTCTGCAAAGCTTCCTGCCAGTAATTTTAAACCGAAGAGCTGAAACCGACTGGGGACCAGGTTTCAAGATGTGACTGTTCAGGAGGGAAAGAAGAGGAGCAAGGTGACAGTGCTACAGTGACCCTGGAGTGTGACACTGAACAGGACCGCTAGTCCCTGAAAACATTAAACTTCCAGTTCAGAAAGCAGAAAAAAAAAGTGGTTCAGTGTAGGTGTGATTTCACTATGAAGGACCACAACCCCCAAGAATGTTTGTTGATAATGAAGAAATACAAGTAAATGAGAAGCGAAACGCTCGATCAGTGAGGGGGGAAGGCCTCATTGGGGATCAGTGGCAGCTGGTGAACTTCCAATGAAACTTCCAAAAAGAAGATCCCAACTCAATTATAATTATACCACAGCAAGGAGCACTGCCTTACCCTGCGACTCTGTGGCTGGGTTAGCAGGGGGCCTGACACGAAGGTGGACACCTTCCCGCGATCACTGGAGCAGGAACATGAGTGGACGTGGGCGGCTGATGTCAGTGTATTCAGTCTGGATCCTGTCAGGCTCTTTAAAGGGTACTCCAATGACGTAGAACTGGAGTTTCAGAGTGAAAAAATACTGACTAGATACATATTTTTAAGAAAATTCCAGCTAAAGCAAGGATAATCTGATTTTCTTCCCTCATATGGATCAAGCTTACAGAACATAGACTGAAATGCTCCGGACTTCTCAAGAGATGCAACACATTTTAACCTCAGTTCATGAGTTTGTTCCACACCGTAGGGCCCAAAAATTACCAGATGATGTAAGCAAATACACTTGATGGCCGTGTATATTCGTTGGAATTCAGTAAAGGAGTGATAATTCAGTAGGTGGTTACTTGAGTTTTCTTTGGTCCAGTGGCAGCGGTGACACGCTGCCTTCCCATGCCCACTGCTACTGTGTGTTCACACCAAACACCAAGTGACATTTTTGATTTGGTGCAATTACTTAAAAAGGAGAGGGCTTGGAAAAAGTGAGTGAGATTGTGGGACATCCCAGCAAACATCTCTACTTTTACTGACCGTCCCCTGAATTTTTTTTTGCCAACATCTGGCCATGGTTGTAAAATAGTTCCAAAATTAAGGGTACACCAATGTTGCAACTGTTACCTCGACATCATTTCGAGTCCTTTTTGAACATTGCTTGATCGTTGCTGTTAAACTTTCTGGCTAGAGAAAGTTCGTGCTCAAGAACTTTTTCACTTTACAAGAATAAAATGAAATTAGCTACACCTCGCTAGTACTGGGTTGGAATCCTGTTTGCCTTCAGAACTCCCTAATGGTTTCTGACATAGACTCATAAAGGTGCTGGAAACACTCCCCAGAGATTTTGCTCCACATTGAAATTATAGCATCATGCAGATTTGAGTGCTAAGTGGCCAGAATACCACAGCTCGTGCCAAGAAAATATCCCACTGGCCATTACATCTCCACCACATGCCTGAACCACTGACAGAAAGCAGGATGGATCCATGCTTTCACGTGGCTTACACCAAATTCTGACCATGCCATCCCAATGTTGCAGCAGTAATTGAGACTAATCAGACCAGGCAATGTTTTCCAGTCTTCTGTTTCCCAGTTTTGGTGAGCCTGTGCAAATTGCAGCCTCAGTTTCCTGTTGTTAGCTGAAAGGAGTGGCACCCGGTGTGGCCTTCTGCTGCTGTAGTCAGGGTAACGTGAATGTCAGCCCCTGCAAAGATGATTAATGTTACACTGGCAATGATAAAGAAACAAACAAACCAAGAAAAAAAGAGTAGCTTTTTGTTTCATCAGCGTTTCTTATACATATGTGGGTGTGTCTCTTTTTAAACCACCCCTCAGACCCAACCAATAATAGACACAGGTGATGACAGTCATCAAATGAACCTATAGAATGACTATTTGCTTTAAGTTTCTCCACTGGCCTCCAGCATCAACACAGCATTTTCTCCCACAGAACTGCCACTCACTGGATATCATCTCTTTTATGGACCCTAGAGATGGTTGTAAAAATCTCTAGGGTCAGTTTCTGAAATACTCACCATGCCATGTTTAAAGTTTTCTTTCCTATTTTGATGCTTGGTTTGAACTTCAGCCAGTCGTCTTGACCATGTCTGCATGCCTAAATGCATTAGTACTTTATTATTTTGAATAAAAAGGGCTTCTAATAGTATAATAATAATCTGTGTATGTGGAAAAGATGTTGTGTGACTGTCTGTTCACAAAATTCTTTAATTCATCTAATCTATATTTTTCACTTTGTGAGACATGGTCTGATCTGACCTCTATTCTACTGGGCAACAACAATATCCATTGTTCAATAGTTGCAGTTGCGCCGTGACCAGGTTTGACCCAGGAAATGACATCGAGGTTTCAACCATGTTTGCTGGGATGTTGCTCTAACTTGACTGTAGCTTCCAATTGCTCTCCTCAAAACATTCCTGCGACTGCATTTGTGCAACAGGTGGCAACACTTTACCAACGTTTGGAGTGAACACACAGTTAAAATAGCATGGATTTAGTATTCTGTGACCAAAAATACAGGAGAGAACAAGAACAATCCAGGGTGCATCATTTAAACTAACAGTCTACTGGTTAATATAACATCATATTTGGTCAGATCAGACTCCTTTCATGCCTGGTCCGGGCTACACCATATCAGCCGGTTATAACCCACCAGGATTGGGTTTGGGTTTGGGTTCAGGTTGGGAATGAAAATGGGCACTGGGCATACAAAAACCTGCATCTGTGACAGGAACGACAACCATGTCTTCCACTATGATCACTTGACTCTGTGAGGCTGACCAATAGGAGCATGGAACATTCCAAGAGAGCCATTTTTTTCTTACGCTGTACAGCTGTAAACATGGCAAAATGAAAGAGTAAGAATGGTGCTGGTGTAGCTAGATGGAGCTTCCACAGGTTCAGTAAAAGACTGCTCCCCATTAATGTTGTTCTCTTTTAACAGCCAGCCACATGACATTATTATTAATATTATTATTATATATACATTTTTCTTGCTTGGAAAAGGAAAGCTAAACCAAAAGCTGGAATGAACAGGAGCATTTTACACCACACACCAACAGTTTCGTACAGGGACTCTGCAATGTTGAAGACATTTTCAACTGAGATATGAAGATATGCTACATCGGCACTCGATGGATGCTACTTCAGAAAGAAAACAATCCTCCCAGTTGAGACATTGTGAAAATATAATAAAGTCCTATTATTTTTCGCAATGAAGCCCTGAATCTGTCATGACGCCCTGACTTCCTGCTGAGGTGGGGATTTATCCGGCTGTCAGGCAGCTGTGGGAGGAAGTCATGGCAGGTCTCAGTAATGTCCAGCCCCGCCCTCTGAAAGCTGCTGATGTCTCCTTTATCAGCCCCCAGGGGCCACACAGCTTCCAGGGCTCCTCTTCACCACCTATCTGACACTTTGTTTTCCTGTCGGAGCGGCTTGGTTTATTATCCAGATCAGTGGCATCTGCATAGTAACCATCCCTCTCTCTTCCGTTTGTTGCATATGACCTTATATGCCCAAATGGCCCCTTTTTCTTACACCGGTAAATTACAGAAGCAAAGGAGCAACACTTCAATTCGACAGCAGGGCTGAACAATTAATATTATGCAAACGCAAATTTGAGTGTTGTGTTTGAATAACAACAAGCTGTAATTTTAATTATAAGTGAAATCTCTTTAATGGCGTCTTAACAAGCTGTAGGAGGTGAAGATGTAGTTGTTGACCCCGAATTTTCTCACCTACAATAACAATTTTCTCAACTGCAGCTAATTAAAGTTAATTATGTCAATTAAAAGCAGAACTCTTGGCAGCTGTCTGCTTCACGTGCTCTCTACAGGCCGGCATCTTTCATGATGCCATTAGCACTCAACCAAAGATAGTTTTAACAAAGAAAGAAGTCCACTCTGTGCAGATTTAGTGGGCTTAACATTTTACTTTTAAAGCTTTGCTCCGTGGTGCCTGTGAGATACCTTATCAATTTTGACTTTGTTTCTGAAACTTGTTTCTTGGAGAACTCTGCATACTATCATACATATGACCACAGAGTGTTTATAAGAGATGAACCATGACATTTTGGCACCCTGCCATATTGGTTTTATTAAACCAAACATCTGAGATAGCAACTTGCCTATTACAACGTAGCTACACCCTAAAGCTTAGTTCCCAGTTGTGCAAATTTGATTACGAGTCAACGCAGCATGGAATTTGGAATGATTCATTGTGACGTGGGCTCTGGAGTTTTTACAAAACGGATAAAAAATTATCACGAGTTTAATACACCTGATGAACCATTAAGGAGCAGTTACAATAAAGATGCGAAATGTGACCAGTGTTTAGGAAGCAGAAGGAATGTTATGAGGGATTTATGATTTTTCATGAGGCGAGGTGTCGTACCTGCTTCTCGAACATTCGTGACACTTCCTTGAGGGAAAAATTTGCCCAACCAGCCTGATGAGGTAATGACAAATTGAGATGCATTTACGACATTTATAAATCAATTTTGACAGTCTACGACACCACTGTGATGTGTTGTGAAGGTTTATGAAATCATTTTAAAAAATGTACCTTCAGCTGCTCCCTTTTATTCTCCCTAAAGAGGTCGCCACAGCGGATTAATTCGCCTTGGTAATTTGGCAGAGGTTTTACGCCGGATGCCCTACCAGACACAACCCTCCATCGTGAAAGGGACTTGCGTCCCCACCTCGAATTGAACCAGGGACTTTTCGTTTGTGAGGCGAATGTGTAAACCACTGCAGTACAGGGGACAGTTAAGAAATCGTAAGTCAGATTCAAAAAGCTTGTTTGATTTTGTTGGTACATTGGATTTTGGAAATCTCAAAAAAAAAATAAAATCTGCCATTATTTTAAATGAATAAAATATTCTATAAATAAGCCTCTGGATGATATTAAAAACCTTCAGAAAATTAAAATAAAAGAAGATATATGTGAAGATTGGTGTCCAAGGGTTTAAGGAAAACCTTACTTTAGGAAAAGGACCTCTGAAACTTTGCACTGTAAACTGATTTTTTTCACATCTTTTCAGTGGAAAATCATATTATCAGTAAAATAATCTCATTAAACGTGCAAATTTTCCAAAATTTGCAAAAATTGCAGTAACACATACACCTGAATACTTACTTTAGACATTTTCTTCACACTAGTCTGTACAGTGATTACAAATCGGCGCAAATTCGATTTGTGCCATTTCATCATGAATCCCAAATGTGTCATAAGTACTTCGTGATTGAATTTGTTGAGTGCCGTAATGAGTTGCAAGACTTTGTGAGCAACTGGTATTGCCGCGGTAATCGAGGCGCTGGTTTGAAAATTCCCATTCTTTCACCCGGGGTTACGGTTTAATAAACCTTCACAACATGTGGCAGCAGTGTCGTAGCCTGTTGTCATTGCTTTGGAAATGTTGCACATGCATCCTAACCTTTCAAGGAAATGTCATAACTGTTCACAAAGCAGTTTCGGGGCAGGTAGACACCTCGCCTCATTAAAGTCATAGATACCTTGTAACGTGTCGTGAATTTGTAACATTTTCCTTCTGTTTCTTAAACAATTTTTCGCATTTTGTAACCACTCTGCAATGGTTCGCAAGGATTGATCAATGCAACATGATTGTTTCTTATCTATTTATAAGAACTTTGCTCCAGAAGCCACGCGGCAAGGATTCATTATTCATAAGCAAATTCACTTATGTGTGAACTCGGCTTAAGGATGTTACGGAAGTAAAATGGCCTCAAAATTAATGGAGAGCATTACAAAAAACATTTTCCCCAAAGAGGGTTTTGCTTTAACTAGTTATCTATAGGAAAGAAGTCAGTCTTAACTCGCATAACTATAACATTTAAAAGACAATTGCATGTTTAGTTTAGAGAAAAATATCAATAATAAGTAGTGTGTGTCAATACCGGTAAAATAAATAAGTAAAATTCTCTTATATTTTCCTCAGCTTGTTCAGCCCTGAACAGTGTACAGAGAAAAAGCTGGTGAGTGCTTAGATGACCCAAATAAAGTGACAAATGTTATAAAAATACATCTATAGTATGCTAATATATTGTGCTAATTATGGCACTAGTACAGTTCTCCGCCACCGAGGCTGCAACATAACAGCATGTTTCAGGACACACGAAGGTTTCTGTGAATTGCATCAGAAGGAGAGCAGGCCGCTCATGTTCTGCAGGAGAACATGAAAAAGCACCTCAAAGCAGAACTGCTGTTGGTGAATGAGGGTCAAGTGTTTGATAGTCTGGTGCTTTCAGGGGGGGAAAAAAAGAAGGCGTGCGGTTTTGTGATGAGTAGCTTCATGATCGCAATAGGAAGCCGGCGCCGTGGTGCAAATAGCCAGGTGTGCAATTCAAATAAGCACCATGTTGCAGTAAATAAGCAGATGCACAAATGACAGGACTGGCAGTCGGAGCTGGGTGAAGATACATTACTGAAACTATTTGTGCTTTCCAGATCTCGTGGGGAAAATAAACCACACGTGTAGTGAAGGAAATGGTTTTCACCCAGAAATATTTTCCACAGTTGTCATTTATGAAAGGTTTTTGTTGAAAATAAACATTCAGTTTATTTCTCCCTCTGAGCCAGCACTTGAACTTATTCAGCACTGAATAGTATCTGAAAAATGTACAGACATCTATATATATCTATATCTATATATAGATATATATCGATATACAATAGGGTGAGACTAGCTTCCTAATATCTGTTTGCTCTCCTGCCTTCTTGTCTTTCTCTGTTTCACTTCTTTATACTAATGCTTATCTCTAATCTTATTTGCATTCACATTACCTCACAGGTGGTACACCAATAAGAGGTAAGAATGCTGGGTACAGAAAAACATCTATACTCATCCTCCTCCATCGCCTTCATCTTCCTCCTCCTCCTCCTTCTCCACCTCGATATGTCCCCATTTCCAGCCCTGTCTTTTTTGCCTGCTCCAACACTGTCTCTGCCTTCAGCACATAACCTTTCACAGGTGTGTATGGTCTTGAAAGAGGCAGGTAAAAACTTGCCAGAACAAAGGATCTGAAATAAAACCACAGTGTTCTTTTTTTTTTTTGCTTTCCTGCTATTCACAGTCAGCAAAGCAGCACATTAAGAATATGACTTAAAATCCCTGATCAGTAAACCAGGGGACAGACTTCTTAAATACTTATTTTGGTTGTGTTCATACTTAACAAGTTTGGTGCATTTTAAGTATGTTGAGTTTGCCAACTTGGAAAAGCGCTCTCAGGTTGAGTTTTTAAGCCTAAGCTTCATCAAAAGGTAAATAATGCTATTTATTTACTATTTATTTATTTAAGCATGAAAGTAAAGATGACACACTGGCGTGCAGAGGCGTCATTGACTCCATGAACCCAGTGGGTCTAAATTTCAAACAGCAGCTGACAAATGATTGTTTACCCTCCAAAGTAAATTAAGAGTTTAATAATTTGTCATGCCCAAAAAAATGTTGCCTCAAGTGCAGGAATTTAAGTATCTCAGGGTCTCAGGGAGCGAGAGATTGACAGACAGATTGGTGCAGCGTCTGTGGTGATGTGGAGGCTGTGCTGGTCCATTTGTAGTGAAGAGAGCTGTCCATGAAAGCAGTGCTTTCGATTTATGGGCCGATCTACAGTTCTAAACTCAAATTTGGTCACGAGCTCTGGCTAGTGACTAAAAGAATGAGTCAGAGGATACAAGTGGTGGAAAATTTCCTTTGAAGGGTGTCTGGGCTCTTGCTTAGAGATAAAGTGAGGAGCTCAGTCATTTGGGAGGAGCTCAGAGTAGAGTCGCTGCACCTCCACATCGAAGGAAGGCAGTTTGGGTGTTCTGGGCACGTCCTACCCTGGGGCAGGCCCAGAACACGCTGGAGCGATTACATCTCTCAGCTGACTTGGGAATTCCTTGGCGGTCGTGTCCCTGAAAGCACAACAATTTGTGTCAACAAACACAAATTTTCTAATGATTGCGCACACTGAGGACTGTGCTCACAGTGACTACTAAATGATGGCACAATCCATGCATTTTCTAGCCCTCATCTGGGTTCAGGTTTTGATGGCAGAGAGGCCCAGACCTTCCTATTCCCTGCCACCACTGAGGCATTCCTAATTCAGTTTAGAGACATGATCTCTTGGTCGGTCTATTTTGTGTCCTGAGCCTGCCTTTGGACATGCCCCTGGACATGCCCAAGGCACCCAGAAGGCGTCACAGTCAGACGCCCAAACCATACCAACAGGCCCTCTTGATGTGCAGGAGCACTGGCTCCTAGCCCTCTCTCTGACAGATAGGAGGAAGCCCACTTCTTGATCTGCAGTCTCATTCTTTTGGTCACTACCCACAGCCTGTAGTCATAAATCAGGATAGGAAAGTAGACCGAATAGTAAACTGTCAGCTTTGCCTTCACGCTCAGCTCTCTACCACAACAGACTGGTATAATATCTGCAGTGACGCGGTCGATCTACCTTGAAAGGGAGATTGACAAAATTTAAATGAGACAAGATTTGTTAATTTTACAGGCCCATTCCCAGAACTTTTTGTTCACATCTTCTAGGAGGGTATAATCCAAACCCTTACATGCTGATTAACATACAGTTAGGACCATACATTTCAAGACAGTGACACTTTTTTTTTTAGTTGTTGTAATTTTTCCTCTAGCACCAGCACAGTTAATTTTAAATCAAACAGTCAAAATGTTACAGAAGTAGAGACTTTCAGCTTTAATTCAAGCGATTTGACAAAAGAATTGCATTATCTGTGTAGGAATTATAGCCATTTTTGTACATAGGCCATCATTTTCAGAAGCTCAAAGGTAATGGGACAATTGACTGTCAAGCAGTTTTATGGCCAGGTGAGGTCTGTTCCCTTGGTACTCCATGAGAAAATAAGCAGATAAAAGCTCTGTAGTTGATTTCAAGTGTTGAACTTGTATTTGGTAGCTGAAACTCTCAATATGAGGTTCAAAGAGATATCGATGCAAGTGAAGGAGTCCGTCATTAGGCTGAAAGCACAAAATAAAACTACCAGAGAGATAGCAAAAAGTGGCCAAAACAAAAACCTGGAACAAAAGAATGAAAGCAGTGGCCAGCTCAGGACTGAAAGACCACAGAAGACAGCTAAAATAGACAACCACGCAGAAGAATAATCTTTCACAACATCTATCCAAGCTATGAACACTCTCGAGGAGAAAGGTGTTTCACTGACTAAGTCTACAATCAAGAGACGCCCTCATGAATGTAAATACAAAGGGTTTAAATCAAGGTGCAAACCACTGGTTCCACACAAGAACAGGAGGGCCAGGGTGGGTTTTGCCAGAAAACATCTAAAAGAACCTGCCCAGTTCTGGAAAAAAAGATTCTTTGAACAGATGAATCCCAGATGAGCTTGCACTAGAATGATGGAGAAGGAAAGGAACAGCTGCCAGTGGAACTGAGTCACTAATGTTTATTGATTATGTGTCTGCTGATAGAAGTAGCAGGACGAATTCTCGTACAGGGCTACACTCTCTGATCAGATTCAGCCAAATAGTGCAAAACTGCTTGGACGGTGCTTCACAGTACAAGGGATATTCTTCAATGGCAGAGTCAGTCACCTGATCTCAGAGCAAAAGAACCCTATATTACCTTGTCCCTTTACTTTTGAGCCTTTCAAAATGAAAAATGACTGTAATTCCTAAACAGTTACAATTCTTTTGTTAAACCTCTTGAATTAAAGTTGAAAGTCTGTAATTCGGTCACATTTTGACTGTTTGATTTAAAATCCCCTGTGGTTATACAGTATACACATGCAAAATTGCAAAAAAAACAAAACATTTAAAAATTGTCATTGTCTCCAAAATGTATGGACCTAACTGTATACTGCCATGCTTATTATATAAACCTCAGATAACTACACAGATTTGTACAGGGTAGTTTGGTGGCAGTCATGACGATCTGGAGGCAGACTAAACAGTCGCTCTAATTTCCACTGATACAGCCATAACTGTTAGTTGATCTGTTTGCTTTCACACTAAAGGAAAAGTCCCAGAAACCTACTGCTTCTTTTTCAGATGGTCGCTGATCAGTCATTTCATCCTGGCTTTGGGACCAGCGTCATGAAAATGAATGAAATAAACAAACTGCATCAAACTGCCTAAATAAAACCAAACTTCTTATGTGAACACATCCTCAAACTCCATCAGCTGCACTGTGAGGGTTACTTCCAAAAGCAACATGTAGGCCGTATCAGTAAATAAACTAAATGCATGGAAGAGGTACTGTAGAATAAAGGTGTTACATCAGATGTTATCTAACATTTAGCTTAGCACTGCTGAGGTTGAGGCAGTGAGGATATGTGATAACTCACTACATACACAATGAGTGGAATGACTGTAGACACGCATGCACCTTTAAGGTTCAAAGTGTGAGGGGCAGATGAAGTTCTGGTAGCAAGCGGCATTTTGTTGAGGGCTTCATACTCTTCATGCGTGACAAAAACACCTTTTCCAGCAGCACGCATCAGCCGTTTCCATGCCGAGAGGTCAAAGCAAACATCCATCAGCTCAGGAGAGAATGAACCATTTTCTTCTGAAAGGCCTCTGTCACTGACGGGTGCTGAATGAGACAGACGATCATCACCGAAATGGAAATAGAGAACGATTCGATCTCCAGCAGTTTGAGGATTGGACCCAAGTTTCCTGGATGGCATCTGGGGGGAAAAAACAAAAAAACCTTTGAAACAAGAGATCCCTGTATCACTATTTTGACACGAGGATTTCTTATATGTATGTACATGTACAGTGTAAAACTGAAGTGTGTGTGTGTGTGTGTGTGTGTGTGTGTGTGTGTGTGTGTGTGTGTGTGTGTGTGTGTGTGTGTGTGTGAGTGAGAGAGAGAGAAAGAGAGTGAGTAGGAGAGAGTTTAAGGACATACATCCTTGCAGAATGTCCTTGCTGACCGCATCCCAGATGAAGGTTGCTCCTCCTCCATCTCTGGGCTCACCGTCTGCACCAGATCCACCCGGGATGCTGCTTAAACGTGCACTTTTTTCTTTTCTTTTTTTTCTGAATCTAGCGCCACACACCCATCTCATGTTGCATTTCAGGATTGTATTCTGAAATATGTACATTTTTAGCCTTTTATTTCTCATATTTTTACTGTGCACTGCTACACTGCATGATGTATGTCACATTCACGGTCAACACGTTAACACCACATTATTACTAAAGACATGTTGCTTTCAATCTCAAACCTAACCTCACCAGTGACAGCTAATTATTACATGTTTAAATAACTGCTATGAAATTGCGATGGAGAGTTTTTGTTATGATTGAATGTAAATCACCAGGTATCAGGTATGTACTATGTGTGTTTATAGCAGTGATCAGAGGAGGTTAGTTTTAGTGAGGACACATATCCACAGGAATAGCAAAAGTGTTATCAATCAGGGTTTTGATGCATTAGCATTACATTTTAATGTCCCAAAAATGAAAAGTATTCCATGATTCTCTTGCATCCTTGAGACACTTTCGGCAACTAGGAAGAAGCCTTCTTACAACAGTTTCTGATGTGTTCAAGAATATGAAGGTCTTTTGATTGACATTCAGCGCAAACTACCTCAGATTGCTGCTCAGGAATCTTGCAGCGCAGCAGTCAATTTTGAGAATGTGTTGCCAGGAAAACAGGAACTTAATCTTCATGGCCAAATGTGTTTCACTGTAGAATCACTTATTTGGACTTTAAAACTAATGCCTCCAATTTCTACCTGCTTCAAAAATGAAATGGGATCTATTCTGCTCATTTCCAGCTCCAGATTTTTATTATTGGACACTTATAATGTTGCTTTGCATGATTCAAAATTCAAAATAATCATTTTTTTATCTTATACTGGCCTTGGTGCAGCCCCTCTGTTTATCCTCTCTGAAACAAGCTGTTTTGGCTTCTCCGCCTTTGAGGAAAACTTTCTTTTGATTGGCTCAACAGCAGGTGGGTGGGGCTTCTGTTGTACCTAAGATGACCATATAAAGGATAATCCCTCTATATGACATCATATAGATCCAAAAGTAGAAAAAAAATGTGTGAAGCCAAGTGTTCAGAGCAGACTGAAGCCTGAGGTTTTGGCTAACAGCACTAACTTTGTCATGTTTGACATGAACATCCAACTTTGGAACAGGATATATGGCAGAATAGGTTCCCTTTAAAAAAATCAAAAGGACCTAATACTTTAGTGGATTTAGTGCATTCAACCTGGTCTCACGACAGTTCGTGAAATAGTCTCGATTTTAATCAATTAATTTGTGTCCCCGGAAAAGAATTTTACAATTTTTTTTGTGTTCCTTAACACGAATTTCCCCACATTATTTCATGTCCCTGAACATGACTTGTAAGCTATATTAATTTGTATCCATGTATGCGAAATGAACTTTTTCCACGATTAAAAGACAAAAGTCTGCAACAGGAGGTTGGAGGCTGAGGCACACACATGCTAATTTTTACACTACGGACCAATGTTCAAGTCTTATACAGCGCACATCTTTTCTTTTTTATCCCAGTTTTAAATATGATATTAATTACAGAGGTGTTATTTTTCTAAAGCTTTGCCAGTAAGAATGACTTGCTTAGATTTAGGAATTAAAAATTACTGAAATTTAGAAAAAGACCATGGTTTAGGTCAAATTACAACAGTTAAAGCCCCTGTCACACCTTGATGATTTATCAAGCGTATGATCATGTATGAAAAAATCTGCAAATACACTGGCCTACATTGATTAAGTTCTAGGTAAGGTTTGTATAAGTTAAGAGCATGCTGAAGTACGCCGGTATACATCGTAGTACGGTGAGGTGGCTGGAAAATTTTGAGCATGCACAAAATCTCCAACGTTTGTCAGCGTATGGCTCATACTGTATGTCCCACAGACCATATGTCGCAGGTACTTTATGCATACAGAGATTCACGTTACTCATATGTTGAAATGCATGGAGATAATGTATAGCATACCCAAACAGTTACATGTTTTTAACATATGTGTAACATATATCAAACTTATCTCCAACGGATATTGACGTTTGTAGATGTATCTGATGTGTTCCAGTCGTACTGAACATGTTTCTAACATACAGCTACCGTATAATTGCGTATGTGCTGTGTTTAAGGGAAGTCGTATAAATAAGCTTCAAGTTGTGAAAGTTGGCAATACGCTAGCATTCGTTGGTATTGCGTTCTACATATGTTAGCATATATATATATATATGTCCATTTAACATCGTTGTTCTGCGTATGCCAGCGTTTCAGAGGAATCTGGATTCGTCAGCATAAGCTTGTTAAATCGTTATGGTGTGACAGGGCCCTAAGCTTGGTTTTCTTGGATGCCATGGTGATGCCTCTCCATTTTGGCATGAAAAAAAATTTTTTTAAAACACAAAATATGCTTCCCATTGAAATATATTACTTTGAAATTAGCTGCCTGTGGCATGAAAATGTGACTATTTGTGTCTGCGACCATGAAAAAATACACCACTTGTTGTTTCACAAACTGCAGTGAGACTGGGCCGGGTCACCGTGCTGAAGAGACGTGTATTAAATGCAATGTAAGAACTAGAAGCATTTAATGGTAACTGGAGCCCTGTTGTTCTTATAAGAACATCAGTGTTAGTTTTACCAATGCATTCTTATCCCAGGGTGTCAAATGCTGGTATTTTGTCAGAAGCTGCTTGCATTACAAAGATATCCACAAGCTGTGGATGCCTTGAAACATGGACTGTGACAAAAACAAAGGCTAAAAGATAATAGTTCTTTTCACAAATTTGTCAAAAATTCGGAAGTTCTGTGTTGAGTACCTTGTTCCGCTTTGTTTTCACTTCTTTACTTTTTAAATGTTGCTTTCACTCAAGGCTGAAAAATGAAGCCAGTGTCAAAATCTGAAGCCTCCAAAAGCAAATCAGTTCCCAAAGACTCCCATGTTAAAAAGTCCGACTGTACTGCTGAAATAAATATGTTTCCAGCCTGCTACAAAAACAGGTTTTATTTCTATTGCTAATTTACCCCTTAATAACAACTGCATGGGGTGTGTGATAATGACTGTGATCTGTTCTCAGAAATTGAGCCTAACATGTATAATTATGTTTTTATAGTGTAAAATCACCCCAAGATAATAATCATTGTGTTTTTGTTTGCTTAAAAAAGATATTTATAAACACACAGGAATGGGTCCTCTCCATGATTGCCATTTTTCTGTCAATAATGTCACTTCCTGTTAATGGAAACCGTAACACACTATAAAAACAGAAGAATCCACCAAAGAGTTTGATGTTGAATACACGTCACCTGGAGGTTTTTTGCAGATGCCTAGTCATGGTAGGAAAATAGTTCCAAAATGAAAGTTGAACCGACGTTGCGACTTTGCTTGCGTTGGGAGGACGCAGTTTTTAAACCTTGCCTCCGTGTTGTTGATAGACTTTCTAGCAAGAGAAAGTTTGTGTTTACGAATTGTTTTCTAATTTCTCTTTAAAAAACATTTAAAAAACACTCTGGATGAAAGTTTACGCCAAGAAGGTGTCAAACCCATGACCTCTACCTCCATAGCACATCTCACATCTTACTGAGCTGTTTAATTACTTGCTTAAACATTGAAGAGAGGTTGGGTCAGCGCATCTCGTACATAGTAAGAAATGTAGATCAGATTATTATAATAAAGGAATTAAATACATCTTGCTTTGTATTTTTAAAATGAGAACTAAATTGGTTAGTGCATAGTTATGAAAACGTCCACATGCCTTCTCCACATACACAGGCTAATCTTACAGCAGTCTGTCTTTTTTTTTTAAAAAAAAATATACACATCTAAATTTTGTCTCATTTGTTGCATGGTGAACTTAACACGACTTAGAATCATCACTGCGTTATAAGCCTTGAGATGTTACTATGTCATATGAGAGATGAAGTAGCTCTGTAGGATCAGAGAAGCGCTGCAAATGTGGATGTCGCCATTTTAAGACACCTCCACAGTGTATGTTTTGTTTCCCTTCTCATTCTTTCTAGGGAGAATGTTTTCTTTAGTTGTCTTTATTCTAATTGATAAAGAGAAGCAGTTCTTGAAAACATAGTTTCTCTTGCTAGAAAGTCTAACAGCAACGTGGAGGCAAAATTTTAAAACTTTGCGTAGGTACCATTGCGACATCAGCTCAACTTTCATTTTGTAGCTACTCTTTAACCATGACTAGACATCAATCAAAAAACCTCCAGGCAATGCTTCTTCAGCCTCGAAATGTTTGCTGAGTAACTGTATAAAGAGAATGTTGAACTCTAGTTTTAGTGGGTGAAATTCTGGCTTCACTAATTAGCAGGTATTGGTGCTAACCAATCGTGCTAACTAAACCTCACATCCAAACTTAACTTCTGGCTCCAAAAAAAACAACTTGACAAAAAAAAAACAAATGCTAATGATTAGTTCTTAAAATGTGGAGTCCAGAAAACATTTGGTGTCACCACATCTAGCTTTTATATGGAGTCAGTGGTTTAAATAGGATATCAGACTGTCCTTTCCAAGTATCCATATGTGGTGAGATGGGTGTGGCAGATCCATCTCGCTGCTATCAGAAACCTGGCGTCATAGCACAGCCACCCAAAAGGACACCTTGTGCATGTCTTGACAAATGGCAGCATTTGACACCCCAGGCCTGGGTTATCCCAATAAAGCCTAATAGTTAAAATAGTCCTAAATAATTAGATATAGATTCAGTATAATAAAACTACAAGAAAAAACTGTTAGAGGTTTCTTTTTTGTCGCTAAGTAATTCAATAAAATCATTTATAGGATCAGATTTGGGTTCATTTAAGTTATAGGTAATTTTTGTGTGTATGTGTGTGTGAAGGACCAGACCAACACCTGTGTTCATTATGTCAGTAAGTATGTTCTTAAGCACATCTTAACTGTGACATTTGAACCTGCCTCCCTAGGAGCGCTTCAGATTGAAAACAGCGAGGAGTCGGACCAGGGCAAATACGAGTGTGTGGCTGTCAACAGCGCTGGGACTCGCTATTCGGCTCCGGCTAACCTTTATGTTCGAGGTAAGTTCCCTGTTGACCTCGACCGCACCTCTCCCTGCTGCCATTCAGGTCACCGCCTGCAGCAAAACGGTGCTCTCTCTCATCACCTCCAGCCTTGCCTCCTGAATGCTAACAAGAAAAGTGCCTCTCCGGATGCGACTGCGGCGAAAATCAAACCTCCACACTCACACTGCCATTTCCTGATCTTTCTGCCTCTCCGTCTCGTCTCTGTCTCCTGGGCGCTTTATGTATTTTGCTCTACTGCTCTATTGTTACTTTGCTTGACCTGCCTAACCTCAC
>VUQH01022765.1:0-19888 GCA_015106775.1 Etroplus canarensis | reverse complement strand
ATAAAAAAAAAAAAAAAAAAAAAAAATCTTAAAAAAAACAGAAAAAAGTCTGTCTGCATTTTAACTCTACTTGCTCTTAACATGTATCTCTTACTCTTCAAAGTCCTCATGGTCACTAAGTTTGATTTTGATCTCACTCTGGTATCAGTATTTACATCCTCCATCAGGCCATCATTCAGATTAAATGTTGCAATAACAGCATCATTTTTAACCTCTGAGTTAATAACTGTTGTCATCGTACTGTGACCATCCTCCATGTCCATAGGTAACTTTCTAATTGACTAACATGAGAACACGATGATTCTCTCAGTGCTGGCCAGCACACCTAGTGTCACAATTTCACCGAGCACAGAAAGCAAACAAATCAGTTTACCTGACTTGAATCAAACATCCATATGGCAAGGGCAGATGAATCCGTTTCTAACTTACGAATACCATGCAGGCGTTAACATGTTTAGATTTTTTTTTCCACTCGCTCAGTGATCAGCCCCATAATTCATTCTGCTGCGTGATGAGCCCACAGGAAGTCCTGGAACAGATGGCGTGACCCCCATAGATGCCGTAGAAGTAAACTTGGTGCATGATTTTTGCTATTTAAAAGTAACGTGTTGCAATTCAGCACTGAGAAAAGTAACAAATGGCCTATTTTTTGGTTCCAGAAAGCATCTGGGAAGCATCATCCCTCACCTCTGAATTACATAGGCTGACCCAGTCCAAAATTATTGCAGTAAAACTCAGTCTCCATCAGCCGCTAAGGCCCAGTGGAGTCACCGTCCTCTGTTGCGTTAGTTACCTCCATCACTACAGATTCACTAAGCTACTATTAACATTTGTTTGTTACTGCAATGACTTATTGCTGATGCAGGTTTTTAACTCTTTCATTTATGGTTGTAAAAGTATATCAGTATAACTTAGCTGAGGGGGACCTTTTCAGATGGGCCTGGACGCCCAACACAAAAGATGATTTGGAGCTGTGGCAACTGCATCATTCTGGAGTTTTTTGGGAATCTGACACTTATTACAAAATCAAGGCCCATGGAAAGATTGTAATATTTTAACATAAGCCGATTGTTTATTTGTAATATCTAAATAAAAAACTATAACTCCTCATGTTACTCATTACAACACAAAAAAGTAATCTGAGTACTCTAGCATCCCATCCAGCCCCGATCTCAACACTACAAAGTCGGTCTGGTATCACATGAAGCCACTGAGGACTCTGAGAGACTGAATCCACAGAACAGCGATAGCAAAAAGAACAATCTGCCTGCAAAGTACTTTCAAAAACTGACAGCGAACAAATGGCATCGCTGGATATCGAGTTGTTTCTTATGCTGAGCTTTGCAAAGCCTTTCCCAGCTGTTTTTAAAGATGTGAGACAGTTTCAATCTATTTTCCACAGTTGTTTTTCTCTCACATGTAGCAAGGTGTAGTCTGTTTTAGACAACTTGCTAGTGCCAAATGCACTGGGACATTAAGCTGAGCTATTCACGGATCGGTGTAATCCGACATCACACGGACTTTGTCCAAAGGAACTGGCAGGTTCAAGACTGGCTAATGTCCAATCCGGCTGCATCGGACATTTCAGGTCAGTCCTGGGAGGGAAAAAAAATGAATCAGGGCTGCAGTTCATGTGTGAAAACGACTTAATTAGAATAAATCTGAATCCCCAGGATTCAGATTTATTTATGCAGGATGATGCTTGGTTTAGGGATGTATTCAACACGATCCAACTAAGTACAATGTATATCTTTTGGACCTTACCTTTATTTGGGAGGCAAATGAAGAACAATATATCAGATGCATGAATGTTTGTCAGATTAACTGCTTTAGCAGTAACACTTTTGTGGATGTTGTTTGAAAAATGGGCTGAACCCAAAACTTTACACTTTATAGTAGAGCTGGGGTAGCCAGATATCCCTCCTTTTTTTGGGACTGCACAGCATTTTTATCCCTTGCCCCCCTGTCCCACTTTTTGAGCCAGTCTGACTGGCTCTGTAGGATGTGCATTTTTCTAAAGTCTGGCTTTCACTTGATGCATGTGAAGAAAAGCACGGAAAGCTTCTATTATAGAAAAGGGAAGGTTAGCCTGTCTAATGCCATGCCCGTCAGGTAAAGTTAAAAGCCATCAAAAAGCCACAGGCTTTTTCAGATTTTGGTGAATATGATGAAAAGTACTGCAAAGAAAATGAAAAAGCAGTAGATGTTTACACAGTCATTTTTCAATTTCTCACAAGGGAAAATATAGTGTGAAGTGACACAGTATGTGTGTGTATGTCATAATTTGCTAAAAACTCCAAAAATGGTCAGATGTGGCTCAAACAGTCTTATGCCAGTCTGTGGAATAATCCCTACTGAAACCCAGATATGGTTACCAGACAGAATGACAGCTGAAATAACAGTGAAATAAAGAGAATACAGACTAAGGACTGTACAGAGTAAAGACTGACACGAGACCATGACAACAAACTTCAGCTTCCTTTTATCCTTACTGTATTTACTTACCAAGAGCGTTGGAAAAGTTGCATTCAGATATAATAAAATTTGGCTTTTACATGCTAAATGCCATTCTTGTAACCTGCACAGTTTAGTGCATTTTTTTAAGCTAGATGTGAAAATTTTAAGACTACCTCCCAGCATTTCTAATGTGGCCCCACATTGTCCCACACAAAGACACTGTTTAATTTGTTGGGATCTGGTCACCCAGAGTGCAACCTAGTTCAACCTTGACCTGTGATCTTAAGTTTTTGAAGTGGCTGAAACAATGTTATTCTAGATACAAGCTGCAGAAATGACGTTGAGGATCACTCTTAGAGACTTACTGAAGGGGCTCGTCTTAGAAGAGTCGCTCCTTCACGCTGACAGGAGTCAGGTGAGGTGGGTCAATTAATATATTTGATATGGCCGCTTTCTGGATTCCTGTCTGTGGAGATATTCCAGGCATGTCCAGCTGGAAGAAGGTCTGGAGGTGACCATGCTGGAGGAATCATCAGGCCCTGGATGTGCCCTCTGTAACACTACAGGAGCTAGAGAAAAGTTCTGGGAATAGGCATGTAAAAATAAATAAAAAGTACTTGATTTAAAGTTGGCCAGTCTCCTATTTAAAATGATCCTCTCGGGTGAAGCTAGTGCAGCTTTTATTTTTGGATCTCTCAGTGAAAGTCCCAATACGTCCCCGTGTCTTGGTGCCTCTGCTGAATCGACTCTACTGTGTCATACTGTATGTGGACTAAATTGACAAATCTGGTGAGTGGGCCAGTAAAACACATTCTGGCGTGCACCACAGTTCAAGTCGTTTCTGTTGAATGGGCTTTCTCACCTCAGGATGTTACAGTCGAAGTCTGTATTGACAGTCTCACCCTGGGTGATGAATTCATGGTGCACAATGCCATGAATGTAGGGGGGCGAAAACAGACGAGCATTTTTCTCATCTCACTCATAACTGGAAACCCAGCTCTTCACCCAGATCCTTCACATGAAATGTGAATCAGTCTGAAGCAGAGGTTAGTGTGTGCTCTCTGCATAAGTTTGAGGTCCACGGCGAAACTGCAAAGAGCACAGTCCAGGTGGTTTGAATAAGACTTTCAAGGAACAATCTAAAAAATAGCAGCTATGCCAGAATCCAACTGGACATGGCCAATAAGTGACCAAGTTTAAATCAGCTAAGGTTTTTGATTTTGTGGACTAATGCCCAGACCTTTTTGATTACATTTATATGTCTAAATATGGCAAATTTGACAATGCGTTTCTGTCCCCCCCAAATCTGACAAAGATGTTGTTAATTGTTGAGATGACAGAAACATACTGTGGCATTTTTTTCCAAATACTTCAAAGTTTTCTTCAAAGTAAGATATTTACAGTACATTGGTAAATTTATGAAGAAACTAGTACCTTCCACTCTCTCTTGTATTCTCCCCAAGGGTTCACCACAATATAACTAAAAATTAGATCACACTGGATAAAAGGTGCACAATGACGTGTATAGCAAATTTAGCACTTGGCTTTAGGCACACAATTGCACATTCAGGACAAGTCAAAAAACTGTACAGCAGGTTCTCACTAAGGTAAACAAGTCTTCAGTACCAGGTAGTCAGTACAGTGGGGGAGTGTACACCGCAACTAAACAAGTCAGTTTACTGTTAGCACGGGATCAAACCAACAAATATGGAATTCATGTTAGCTGTGGGTCTGTATGTCCATGAAACTGGCTCCCCACAGTTGCCATGTGACCGCCAAGGGTATGTCCCTCAAAAGCCCTAATTTCTTAATGAATGCTGACCCGACTCAACACCACTTGATGTGATGTAAAGATAAATATCATTTTTGTTTGTTTGTTTGTTTGTTGGACGATTAAGAACCAACAAACATAGCAACTAAGTTGTTAACCAAGTTGTTTGTTGTCCCTGAAATTTTAACAATTTCAGCCACGGCAACAGCAGATATAATTATTATATAATATCATGATCAATTAATTTTTTTTTTTAATGCAGATCAGATGAATAGTTACAGCGATATGGCTTAAAATGTAAAAATGCCACCTGGTGGCCAATCTGCATTTTCAAAATAGCTGAAAATCTAATAAGTTCCAGATCTCAAGCAAGTTTACCACTGTGCCATAATTCAAAATCCTGCATCAGTGCATTATCACACTCACACAGAGGATCTGTGTTATGGTGTCACCATGAACGCAGATCATCTCATGATCAGTTTGGTTTTTGTTTAATGCAGATCGGATAAATTGTCGCAGAGATATTTGTAAAAATTGTATTTTTTTTAGCAGTGGCACCAGCAGGTGGCAGTGTCAGCAAACACGACCTGGTGTTACCATGAACGTGTATGATCCCACAAGAGATTTGGTTTTCATTTTATGCACATCGAACAAACAGTTAGAGGGATGTGGCTAAAACACTTTTTTTTTAAATTCCAGCAGACACCGCCTAGTGGCAAATCTGTATCAACCAAATGACTGAAAATCTAATCAGCTCCATATCTCATCTACCACCATTCCAAAATTCAAAATTCTGCGCCAATTAGTTTTTTACGCTATTGCAAGGACAAAGCACTGGCGGCGGCAGTGCTACTGATTCCATAATCGTCCCACTTTTCGTGAATTTAACTATAACACTGTTTTTATAATAGCTTTAATGTTAGCTTGCATAAGAGAATTAGTCTTAGCACTACATTATAAAATATTGAAAAGTGCTTTGGTTCGCCCAGCACACTATATACAAACCTCAATATTTTCGCACTGTGTACTGCAAGGCCTGTAATCTTAAAGCGCTGAAGAAATAAAAAGGGAAATAAAAATATAAACAGGAATCTAAATGAACAATGAAAGGTAACCAACCAACATAATAGCCTCTAATAATACCTAGCTGCTGTGTTATTGTTAAATTTTCTTGTTTTGCACTCCATGTTGCATTCATGCCATGTTAAACTGAATTGTTTGCAAAATATGCCATATACAGAATCACAACAGTGTTCAATACTAGTGAATGCTGGCCAGCCAAAGCTAATATATCCTATTGTAGTGCCCTACCTATGCCCACTTTACCCTGGTAAGAATATAAACAGGTAATAACTGATATGATGTCTGTCACTATGAGTTCTAATGTGCTGCTGGCTGTAGTGTTTTGACTTTACCAACACACACACACACACACACACACACACAACAGATCTCTGCCATTATGCCTGTTTGGCATCCAGGCTTTACAGTTTTTTGGTCTAATATTTCTTATTTATATCTAAAATGGAAGCTGATTTGTAGTTTTCACTGTCAGTCTTGATTTAAAATCATTCAGAGTTGTAAGCAAAGTTGGCAGAAAACACTTCCCACATGGCCACATTAGCAACAGGCCACCTGTGTGTGTGTGTTGGAAGGTCATCTGGGAAATCAAGGCCTGGCTTTTGCTGTGCACCTACTGAAAATTTACTGCTGCCATTAAAATACTGTCCCAAATGGAGAAAAAGCCTGGCATGAGAGTTGCAGTTTCCTCCAATATTTTAAGATAAATTCATCCTGAACTCCTAAAGTGAAAAATCCAACCCAGATTATACATTGGCATTACAAAACAGTACTGTGTATCATAACATGTTATATAACCATCTGGCTATTCAATAATGTAAAACAAGCAACTAATAGACGTCTCAGAAATAGACTGCATGGTCATAGAGTTCATAATATTGATAATGATAAAATGTCAGAAGTTAATAAGGTAAGTTCAAGTGCTCTAAGGATATTATAATACTCTGAATTAAATAAAATGAATTAAACTCTTGAGATGCTTGCTAATATAATGTGTTAACAAGATGCATTTAATTCTCTCGCATGTTGTGTTATTGTTACTTCCTTAAAGCATTCCTTTTATTGAAGCTTTCGCTCATTAAGACTGAAACTTAATATTAGGTGTTAACCATGCTTTTTATGACTACTGGATACAAGAACAATGCCTTCAAAAGGCCAATAAATATTGATATATGCTATATTGACAAAAATATGGGGACACCTACATATCACACTTGAAGGCAATTTTATGCTATCCCATTCTAAATCCATAGGAATTAATATGGAGTTGGTCCCCCTTTGCATTTTTCCACTCTTCTGGGAAGACAAGATTTTGGAGTGTGTCTGTGGGAATTTTTGAGCATTCATCCCGAAGAGCATTTGTGAGGTCAGACATGGATGCTGGATGAGATGGCCTCTCTTGCAATCTCTGTTCTACTTCATTCCAAAGGTGTTGGATAGGGTTGAGCTCAGGGCTCTGTGTGGACCAGTCAAGTTCTTTCCCCACCAAACTCATCCAAGCATGCCTTTATGTAGCTCACTTTGTGCACTGAGGCACAGTCATGCTGGAACAGTTAAGGACCTTCATCAAACTGTTCCCACAAAGTTGAAAGATATGGAAGGCATAGAGTTATCCAAAATGTCTTGGCAAGCAACATTAAGATTTCCCTTCAGTGGAATTAAGGGGTCCAGCCCATCCCTAGTAAAACAACCCCATAGCTTTATCCCTCCTCCCCCAAAATTTTTAAGTTGGCACAGTGCAGTCAGTCAGGTAATGTTCAGGTAATGTCCTGGCACTCGCCAAACCTGCACTAATCAGACTGCCAGATAGAGAAGCATGATTCTTCACTGCACAGAACCCGTTTTCACTGCTCCAGAGTCCAGTGGTGGCATGCTTTACGCCACGCCATCTGACGCTTGGCATTGTGCTTGGTGATGTAAGGCTTGCATGCAGCTACTCACCCATGGAAACCCATGGCATGAAGCTCCCAGTGCACAGGTTTTGTGCTGATGTTAATGCCAGAGGAGGTTTGAAATTTTTGCAGTTAGTCAGCAGAGTTGTGGCTACTTTTATGCACTTATGCACCTCAGCCGCTTGGCAATACCACTTTGTAACTTTTCACTATTGGCCACTTGGTGGTTGAGTTACAGTGGTTCTTACACATTTCCACTTTGCAGTAAAACCACACGCAGTTTATCATGGAATATCTAGGAAGTGAGAAATTCTACCAGCTGACTTGTTGTAATGATAGCATCCTATTACTGTACCATGCTTGACTTCAGTGAGCTTTTTAGAATGACCCATTTTTTTCAACAAAACTCTATAAAGGTAGACTGCAAGGTTAGGTGCATGATCTTATATACCTGTGGCAATGGGACTGAATGAAACATCTAAAGTCAATGACTAAGAAGCATGGCCCAGTACTTTTGCCCATATAGTTTAAACTGGTGCATTGACACATTAGTCTGTGAGATATTGGATGCTAAGCGACAGCAATGTCAGAATGCTATGGCAGTGGCAGTGGAGTAATTCACAAGTTTGTCAGTCAGAACAGGAGTTTGTGTCTCGTCTGGAAACTTACTTGGGTTTCATTCACTTTGACTTGCTGGTTAAGTTTCGGCAAACACGATGTGGATCGCTTTAGGCACAGAAAGCTACTTGTTTCAGTCTGGTAAAAGATAGTAGGTTGCAATATGCCTCCTCACAACATTTTCTCTGCACATTGAAAAATAAGACTTTTTCCAGTGTGTGTAAATGCCTAACAAAGGTGAACAGATGACTATTTGGGAGTAAGAGCTGACTTATTCTTGCTATAAAACCACTGTGTTACTACATCAATGTGAACATCCTGTGTGGATCTGTGAGATGCCAGAGGCTTCAACAAAATAGCGGTATTTGATGCCCTGAAAATGAGAAGAGGTGGCCTAAACACTCCCAAAACTCACTTTGTTGAACCTCAACCAAGCTGTACCGATTTTGACATTTTAAATGATCCTCACACTCAGTTTCAGCCATCAAATGAAGAAAATCAGACAAATTCTTTGGCTTGTATATAACTGCCAGTCAGACCTATTTTTAGAACCATCAGTTAAAGTCACCTGTAAATGAGGATTAAACTGACAAAGATGTGGCATAAAGTAATGGCAAGTAAGAAACAACCAGGAAGACACATTGAAATAAAGGTTACTTAATCTTCTTAAAGTCAGAATTACTGGCCTGAGGAAACACTGAGTCATTGTTGTTGATCAAAGTTTCCAATCCTAAAAATAAATATTTCTAATCTTATTTGACCTTACTGTACCTTTAATCCCATCATCGAAGTGGATGTCATCCTAAATAAAATACGTGATCAGCCAGAGTAGAACACATCACCCATGTGGTGCCACCTAATTGACCTAACAGCCCCTGGATCTTCCTCCTCTTTTTTTTTTTGCTCCTTCTCATTTCCTCTCTACTTCCTCCTCCTTGGGAATCCATCTTAACACCAGCCATCTGCGTGTCTGAGCCTCCAGCTTCCCATGTCAGCAAACAATGCTGTTCTTGTATGAGCAGCACCCAAAATGCAGCATTATCTCTTCTACCACAGTAACATTTAGCCCACGCATGCTCTCAAACACTCTCTGGATGCTGTCAGTCACTGATCAGCCAAACATTATGTGCAAACTACTAGTGCTGCTTCACAGTTTTCAGCTTCGCCACTTCTCATGTTACATCAGATTTTTCTACAGTGAGGGGTAGAATGTGTAACCCTGCTCTTCCTCGTCTTCAGTTAAACCACAATGAAACCCTAAGAAAAGCCTCTGATCCGCACTATAAGCTCCTCACACCAACACTCCGGCTCGCGGCTTAAATTACACTTTGTGAGTCAGATTTTCGTGAGTGTGCACCCGGCTAACTCAAGAGCGAGGACTTCATTTATGCAACAGAGCTGTCTGCATTTGATTTGATGCTCACAGAGGACTGCCGCACTAATTCAGACATTGTGTAATGAGGCAACGGATCCAAACATTGTGGAGATTTCTAGGGATGAGAGCTAACAATGGAGGAGAATCCTTATCCGGTGTTCACTCCAACACACTTTGTGCCTCAGCACCATGATATGATGGAATTTTTACCGTCCGGCTGTGCATTAGACTCCAGGTGCAATGTAATCCTCGTAGCCCAGCAGGAAACCCCAGATTTTCCAGTGAAATCCAGTTACATGCATTAGATGTAGTGTCTCATTTTACCCAGTTTCTAAATGAACATGGCACACTAAAGCAATGGTTCCCAACTTTATCTGACATAGCTCCACAGGCCAACTCAGGAACATCCCTTCTTTAATAACACCTCCAATATCCACAACTCTGAGGTTACTTATTCAGCCTTTCATCCACTAGTTTTAACTATTACTCCAGTTAGCAGCTATTGCATGCAGGCAGAGGTAAAACATAAAGCAAGCATTTATTGGTGATCGTCCAAAATCATCAGATCCAACGACGTATAAATGTACCTTCAGCTGCTCCCTTGTGTTATCCCCAGTGAGTCGGCACAGCAGATTAATTTGCATTGGTGATTTGGCAGAGGTTTAACACTGGATGCCCTTCCTGACACAACCTTCCATGGTGAGAGGGGCTTGTATCCCCACCTAGAATAGAACAAGGGACCTTTTGCTTGTAAGGCGGATGTGTAAACCACTACATTACGGGGACACTCAAATCCAACAAAGTATGAAGACCAAAAATTAAGGGAATCCAAAAAGGACTTGGAACATCAAACCAAAAAAGAAAAGGACTACACAGCAGGGATACATGCCGTACATGGGGAAGACAACACCAAACAAAGGAACAACACAATCATTTATACACACAGACACTGAGGAATAATCAGGGGGAAGTGGAAACAGGTGGGCGATGAGACAGAAGTAAAGACAATCAGGAGAAAGAGACGGGGAGCAGGTAAAACTCACAGCAAAACAGAAAAAATCATTTAGCAAATTTAAACATGGACTGGACAAGAAACATGACCAAAACACATGAATAAGAAGAGGAAACAGAAAAGGCAGAGGGAGGACAATGATTATAATAAAATGCATAAACCAAAACACCAGAAAACACAGAGAACCAAAATCACCCCACTAGAACCTGATAAAAATATACAGAAACCAGAGAGTAGAAACTAGCAAAGTAAAGCAGTTAAATACCCGATTTATCATTCCTGAACGCAGAGACAAACTATACTGGTCAACAGGAACAGTAAGGAAATTAAGCACAAAATAACTTCATAAACAGGAAATATAAAACAAATATTGTAAGAACTAAAAGACTCAAAGTAGAAGTGTACATAAAAATCAAAACCTCAAAAGATAAGTTAAAAAAAATAAATAAATAACATAATCTCACAATAAAACCAAACAGAAATAATGTGTTAGGTTCAGAAGCCCTATACATCTCAGCTGTCATGTCTTTATTTTACAGTTAATAATCTTATCCAATTCTTAAAGCCAAAAATGAAAGCCGTGTTAAGTTTATTCATTTTTCAAGTCAAATATTTTAAGTCAGTATTTGCGGTCATGATTAAAGTATCAATACTGTTTGGATACTGTAGATGTTGACCATGAATATCTGACGGGTGCTGATCGATAGTATTTCAGTTATGTGGTCTTCATGGCCTATAACAGATTGAATAAAATGCCAAAATGATAAGTATAACATTAAATTTGATGTATATAATTTATACATAGGATTTTTAGTATGTCATATGTATTTGCATTTTATTAATTGTGGCAGTAGGTATTACAATATAATATTGTATGTTTTTTATCTTACAGTATAAAATGCTTTGGGACAACTATTTCTGTGAATTGGCGCTACATGAAATAAAATTAAACTGAATAAGTAGCCTTGTAACAAAGAAAATACATGTAATATCATAAGCCTTTGAAGTTAGATAAATCATTAATATGCACAGAATTTTCAGTGTTTAGGAAATAAATAATAAATGAACAAATACAACAGTTCTGTGAGCAACACATACATACAGCATATTTGAGCTGGTAGCCACCAGTGAATTATTTGGGATATTAGTGTATCGCAGGATTTCCCCCCCCCTCTTAAAGTGTAGAATCTTTTATTCAGAATAATAATCCCATGTGAAACCTGTTCTTTACATCTCAGGAGGAAATATCCACACTGTAAAACCAAGTAAGTTAACAGAACCCCAGATTTTTTTAAATAGTTTATTAACTTAAACATTCATTTTTCAGAGGTTAAATATTTTCCTTACATGCTAAGCAAACTGTTTTTTAATACAGTCCAGTTAATATGCTCAGTAAGTCAACTCAAATATTTTAAGCTCATGTTTCTTAAAATTTTTCATCACTTCTTCCTTTAAATTAACAGAACGTAATTAATACACTCACTGTACATGCTCCCTTATGTTAAGCCAACTTATTATTTATTTGCATTTTTAGGTATTCCTTTGTAATTAAAAGCAAGTCAAACACTTTAACTTTTCATGATGGACTTTAATCTTTGATGTTTTTCTGGCTTCTCCCTCTACACTGGGAACTCTGCTTTTGTTCCCTTCCGGTCTCAGCCTACTTTTCAACCAATCAGGATTGGATCTGTGCACAGCGTCATCCATGTCAAGCTATGCGTTGCTGATGTTTTCGAAGGACTGCACGCCAGCGTGTTTGCGTTGGTTGCATTCCCCTCTGCACCAGCTCTGCATAGGCAAATATCGACACAAACAAACACAAACACAATACTTTAATCAAGCTTACTAATGAGCTGCTCAGACAGAGAAAAAATCAAAATAATAAACAAATGAATACATGCTATGCTTGTAATGCCATCATATGTTATTATATGTTATATCATATTATATATTGAATAATATGTTTTATGAGCATAGGATAATGTTGAGACAATAAAATTAACTTTAAGTTAATCAAAAATTATGGCTTTAATTAACTCAAACAAGGAAGAAATCACAGCAACTCAAAATGTTTAAATTAGTAGAACTGTCTTCAAAATTTGAGTTAGCTATACTCAATTGTTTTAATTATTTTGAGGTTTACAGTCTTGACAATAAAGAGACTTTAAGCTGCAACAAAATACAAGCTGGAAAAACCTAAAAATAAAAAGACTTAAGCGGGTGATGGAACTGTAAAACTCCGCCAGGCAAATGCTGCTCCGGCTGATCCACCCCAACCTGTTCACACGCCATGGTGCGCAGTACAAACCAGGCCAGTCAAACACTGAGTCAGCCCAGTGGTCCCTCCACCCCAACCACCCTCCTCTGTCTCCTCTCACCCTTCTTCTGTTTACCCCTGCAGTTCGCCGCGTGCCTCCCCGTTTCTCCATCCCCCCCACCAATCACGAGGTGATGCCCGGTGGCAGCGTCAACCTGACGTGCGTGGCAGTCGGCGCTCCCATGCCGTACGTCAAGTGGATAAGCGGTGAGGTCGAGCTGACCCGGGAGGACGAGATGCCCATTGGCCGCAATGTACTGGAGCTCACCAACATCCGCCAGTCTGCCAACTACACCTGTGTGGCCATATCCTCCCTGGGCATGATCGAGACTACGGCCCAGATCACAGTTAAAGGTAAGAAACACTCTGTGTGCTGATATGATCTCAGTGGACAGTGGAAGGTTATGACATTTTTTTGTGCTTGGTGTGAGAAAAAATGGGGTTGTGTAACTTTTACATTTAGAACAGGAGTTTAACTGAGTCAGCGTCTTAAGATGCAGCCTCACTTTTACCGTTTGTTGCCACGTAAGTGACAACAACACATCAACAGGTGTAGCCTACGTCAGTACCTCACACTGTCTCCTGCATGTTTTTGCAGCACATACATTAACTCCATTTACCTCTCTGACATGATCACACAGGAAGGAGGTCCGTAAATGCCATCTAGAAAGTCAGCATTTTAAGTGGATTATCTGTGATCCAGAGTCCAACTGTTTCATGTATATTTTTATTTTATTTTATTTAGTTTAAGTATTTCAGCCACCCCTCATTTCTTTAGATTTTACCTCCAAGGAGCCAGACTTTGAAGTGTTCTTCAGCAAAAGTCCTCTGGATTTTCTGCAGGTCTTTCAAATGTTTTTTTTCTTTTGGACATTGGCTGCTTTTTCAATACATTTCTGTCTGGTTCTTGTGCCCAACCTTCCTTAAAAAATTTAGGATAATCAACACATGGAGGACAATGGAAGAAGTGGCAAGCCTAAAAAAATTTCATAGCAGAAGAACACTATCTGAAAGTCATGTCCTTAAGAAATAGGAAAACATCCAGTGAAGACCTGGCACAAGACCTGAGAGACGCTTCTGGCCCTTCAGTTGATCCATCTACTGTTTGCCAAAGCCTCACCGTAAAGGGTCTCAGCGGAAGCATGGCTGCCACAAAGCCATTCTTAAGGAAAATTCCACAGGAACTGGACCTGAAAATCAGTGGCAACAGGTCCTGTGGAGTGATGAAAATTTCAACATCTTTGGTTCAAATAATCATCAGTGTGGAGGAATTCAGGAGAGAGGTATAACAGTGAGTGTCTGCAGCCATCTGTAAAACGCAGTGGAGGCTCTATCGTGGTTTAGAGCTGCACTTCAGCCAGTGGTGCTGGGGATCTTGTCAAAACTGATTTAATTATGAACACAAAAAACATTTTAATCCCACATGCAATGCCATCTGGAAAGCGCCTGATTGGTAACTGCTTCATTTTTCAGCATGAACGTGATCTCAAACATACTGCCAATGCAGTAAAAGTCCACCTGGATAGAAAAAATTATCACTATCAGCCATGGATTGGCCACCTCAGAGTCCTGACCTTAACATTACTGAAGCAGTGTGGCATCATCTTGATAGAGAACGAACAAGAGATAGCCAGCATCCAAAGAAGAGCTTTGGAAGCTCTTTCAAGAAGTCTGGAGAACTATTCCTGAAGACTACTTGAAGAAATGACAAGAAAGCTTACCAAAGAGAGGTCAAGCTATATTCAGCTTGTTAGAACTGTGTAAACTCTGTTTTTTGCCATATGTACTGTATTTCCATTCCATTTCTATAAACCATTGCACCTATTTTCTTTTTTCCCTGGAAAATATCAAAAGAGGGGTGGCTCAGAGCTTTTCGACAATACCATGCATCTAATTTTAGTTTAGATTTAGTTACATATAAGAACATTGCATCTAGCACCCAGCTTCCTTGGGATCACATGGATGGCTGTTTTTTTACAGTAGAAAACCAACGACAATGAGGTATTTTGGTATTCACTCGGCAACTAGGTAGTTCATTTCTTACAATGCAAGTTACAAAGACGGATTTCTCAGACCGCTACACACAAAAAAAAAAAAAATCATCCAGTCCATCCATTTTCCACCTGACTTTGGTCAAGGCTTTACTCCATCACAGGGCTAACATGCAGACACCAGAACATTCTTAAATCAAGGTCATAGAACAGGCTGGTTTTGCCAAAGTCTTTGGCATCTCACTGATAATTAACAGCTAATCGTATCTGTGCCATGAAACATGAGGTTCTGACAACTCCTCAAATGTGGACTCTTATAAAGGACCCATCGGTGTCATATTTAAACACAACAGGTAAGCATCGTTTTTCAATCCGCAGAGTTACTGCTGTGAAGGTTTTAAGTCAAACCATGATTTTTCCACTCTTTAAAAGAGGATTCTGTTGCTGTCTCATATTGCTGCAGCCTTGCGCATCACCTTGTGCAGAATAAATAGGTGCATGTCTTTGAACTACTGGAGCTGGAGCTGGAGCACCCAGAGTTAACCCATGCAGGCATAGGAACCACACCAAAAGACCCCAGCCTCACAGCAAGAAGGCTCTTTTTTTAATTGAAGTGACATGAGCCTTTGATGGGGATTGCTTTCCTCAGCCCCAGTGAGACCGTGACACAGAGGTCAGATAAAGTATGCATGAAGTTTTCCGACTTGCACTCTCTGAAATAACCGCCATTAACATCAATATTTGAACATGTTTGGACAGCTTGGAAGGATGCTGCAGTATGAAACCTGCGTGTCATTTACTGTTCATTAACAAAGCAAATTACTAATCCTGTGTGTAATGGCCTCAGCAAAAAAGCAGACTATATTAACATGACATAAAGTCAAGTACCACTTTTCAGTTACACAGGGTCCATACAATCAAGGTAGTGTAATAAAAATATCAAACACAGTCATGCTGTAAAAAGTTTGATCTATGAACATTGGTGCTTAAACCAGGATTTGTGTTACTGTTTACTGTTCGTGTCTGACTGAAAGGAGTAAATGAACAGCAGTGTTTTTAGTGCTGAAAAACCTCAGGGCAGCCGTGTGAGTGGACTAACACATAAGAAGCTTCCATTTTCATAATCAGGCCTCTTAATTCATGTATCATTGGGAAGATCAACCGAATAAAAGGCAAATGTTCTGTTTCCCAGTAGTGATCTGCTCCTGGAAGCATGTCTCTAATTTTTTAATGGTTGTTTATAGATAACTCAAGATATTACTCTGGATATGGTTCTAATGTAGTATTTGCAGCCTTCAGTTATCTCATCTCAAATCACATCATTTTTGATTAACCAGGCTTAGTTTAAAGATGAGCCTTTTTCTTCTAATTATTACCTACACTTTATTCTACACACAATGGATCAGATCGTTGCTGTTTGCTGTTGATGCAAATTTAATCATGTCATATTTTAAGGCAACATCACCAGGAAAGTGACAGTACTTTTGGATTTTTTTGGGGGATCTAAACAACCAGTATTAAATCTCATCCTGTGCTATCAGAAACCACACATACAGGTGGTTTTCCTGCCATTGTTGCCTTGACGCTCCAGGTGCGCCAATGTTGGCCACTGATAGATATTGGTCTTGTTTTAGAAACCTGAAGAGTCGGCATTAAGATGGAGGTCAGAGGTTTATCAGCCAGGAGATTTTTTTGTCTCTGTTTTTGGATCGCTGTGTTTTGTACTTGCATTTTCTTTTTTTTTTCCACTTGCTGATTCATTTTGTTTTCATTTGTATTTACTTAAAACCAAAAACGCTGATTGGTTAGGTTTAGTGATTCACAGCGACTGGGAAAGCACAGACCATAGAAAGTCAGTGACATTTGGTGCCTTCAAGCAGTGATTGTTCAGGTGGAACAACCGCTGGCAGTGTGAAGTGGGTGGGTTCCAAGTTCCAATTAAAGCAACTGTCACTGAGAGCCAAGGACACCACTGACTGACATATGACAGGCTGGTTAGAGGATTACTACCAGAGCCTGGAATGTGACAAACAGGTGACAAACCATTAGCGACAAAGTGATGCTTGATGAGCAAATTGCGTCCTGTATGGATGCACCTTAACTCTTGGTGCTAGAAAATGACGGGCTGGGAGTGGCATCCCCATCACACTCACACATTGCCAAAGGATACCTGATTCCTGTACTATGAAGCTGGATCTGTGCTTATGCAGATAACTTCAGGGTTAACTCTGGATTTTCAGTGATAAGTGCTTATTTTTATTTTTCTGATTTGTAGCCTAAATCAAATTTGCACAAAGACTAAACCTATATTTGAATTTTGTCTTTATTTGCTCTCAGACCACCACTGGGGCTGCAACTGAATGAATAAAACCTAAAAAATATCTTACGTGCATCTGAACATTAGTTTAATGGAATAAAAAAATCACATTTTTTCTGATTCTCCTTTGTCTTTATGACAAACCTGTGATACTCTGTTAAATTACACATTTTTACACATATGCATTTTTACTAACTTTCCTCATTGGCTGAAAGTAGGGTAAACTTTATAATATGTTGATCTTTCCCAGTGCTTTTTGTAAACACACATTCATTCAGAGCTTTCCCTGGTACACACTGTTTTATCTGCAGTGGCTGTTATCCTGTGACCACTTATCACCAATGTTAGGTTCAGTGAAGCCAGATAATGGAAAGATATGGGAGATATGTTGAACTTGCTTCAGAGCATAGGCCTCATGTGAGCCACTGTGTCTATTTGACGCCCCAGGTATGAGAACAGTCAAAAAATCTCTGCTGTTGTTGTCACTGTCGGTCTTTTCGATTTCTATGACGGTGTATAAAAGATGGATGTAGGCATGCATTGGTTTCCTGAAGTCCATCTGGAAGCCTACGGCTGAGCGTTCTTGGCTTTCCATGTTTTTTAATGACGTGATTCACAAGGTTAGGATCTTACTGAGAAACTAAGACCACACACTGAATTGTACCCTGCTTTATCACCTGTTTTACTATAAGTGGGACCATATTTTGCTAAATGAACATCATGTTGTATTCAGTGAGACCATAAACTGGCATTTGAGACCATAAACTCATTGGCAGAGATTTTACTAAGGTCATAAAGCAAGTGAGCAATTGGTCTAAGTTCTCATAGGCTTCCATACAATTAGTTCTTTTTGCCAGGATAGTGCCCCCTGCTGACCTTGTAAATAACATGGGTTTAAGACACTTCTGTATTAGCTTTACTCTTCAGTTCCCAAACCTAAATTATATACAGTCTGCATTAAGCAAGAACATAAAGGAAAGGGATAGTGGATATATTGGACAAAGGACGCTGAAGATGGAGCTGCCAGGCAGGAGGAGAAGAGGAAGACCACAGAGAAGATTAATGGATGTAGTGAAGGAGGACAAGCAGAGGATTGGTGTGAGGAATAAGGAGGCCAGGGACAGGGTGAGATGGAGGCAGGTGACCCACTGTGGCGACCCCTAATGGCAGCAGAAGAAGATGATAAGGGAAGAGCTCTTTGCGAGTAGGAAGAGTTTGATTTCCAAGATATTCCAGTTTATGTTCTGTATGGCGCAAAAACATGTAAAGGGGTGACGTTTAAGCTAAATCATTATTGTTTCATAAACCTACCCACTTAAAAAAGTTGTATTACTGTCCAATCATAACCTAAGAAACGTATAAGTTAAAAAGTATTAAAAACAATGATTCCACCCATGTGTTTGTCCTGTGTGAAAGCCTTGCATATGACTGTACGGTATCATTAAACACTCAAGCCAAGCTTAAAACTCTTCTGCTCTTACTAGATCTTCTTTTAAAATAACATTCTGGATTTCATTTGTTTTTATTTCCACCACTCTTTAAAAAATGGGTATACAACCTCTGTCAGTAAAATTCACCACTTCCTCCATGAATGTGTTGCTATAAACAGTGGCTAAAGGGGCCTAAAGCCTGTCTTTCCTGGTTAGGTTTTCCTTTTTGTACCTGTTGAAGCCCATCCTCTGAAGCTGTGAAACAGTAATGCTGCAAGAGAACAGTGCACAAGAAATGTATACACATACATCACTATAGATTCAAACACAGATATTTTCTGCATAAAACAGTATTTTTGTTAAAAATAAAAAGTAAGAACAACAGCCGTTCCATTTACATGACTAATGGAAATCATACTGTGGAAACAGACATTAAGCACATCCTCCAGATAGGAGTCTGACATCATTTAACAAGCACTCAAAGTGACAGACAGATCTCATAAGCACATCTCATTCTCAAAAAGCTGTAGTTGTATTTAATTTGATTAACAAAAGCTCACAGAGCTCATTTCTCAGAGACAGCTATATCAGATTTCGTGGGGCCTCAAAGCACAGATTGATGGGAACGACATGAAGGAGCAGTGGCTTCCTTCAGTCACAGCCTGCTGGGGTTCACATGTTTGTAAGGAAAAAGAATAGCTTCGCTACACTTTATGAAAATGAGGCAGATGTCAGGAGTAAAGCAGCAGAGCTAAAAGCCTCTGGTTGCACTGGTTTCATCCCAAAAGGCAGCCTGCGAGTTTTTCCACGCGTACCACTGAGCTGCTTCCGAGTTAGGCTCACAGATTTACAGTTCTTGCAGGAAAATCCAATCCACCACCATATGTTTTCTAATCAGAACAGTTTTTACTTCTCTTTCTCAGTCTCTTGCACACAGACACACTCTATATTTGGTTCAACATTTTATTTGATAGAGTATGCACTTTCCTCCTTTTCTTTTGGCTGGTCCCTTTAGGGGTTGCCTATCCCTTGCATCCTCTTCTGTCACGCCAACCCTCTGCCTGTCCTCTTTCATGACATCCATGAATCCTCTCTGTGGTCTTCCTCTGCTCCTCCTACCTGGAAACTTCAGCTTCAATATCCTTTGTCTGATATGTCCACTATCCCTCCTCTGCACATGTCCAAACATCTCAGCCTTGCTTCTCTTATTTTATCTCCAAACCACACAACCCTTAGCTGTCCCATCCGATTGACTCTTTTCTAATCTCGTCCATCCTGGTCACTCCCAGTGAAAATCTCAGCATCTTCAACTCTGCCACCTCCGGCTCTGCCTCCCGTCTTTTTGTCAGTGCCACCATCATCCAGACCATACATCGTAGTAATAGTAGTGTGAACCTTCCCTTTCACTCTTGCTGCTATCCTTCTGTCACAAAGCACCCCTGACACTCGTCTCCACCCACTCCACCCTGCCTGCACGCTCTTCTTCACCTCTCTTGTGCTCTGTCCGTTGCTTTGGATGGTTGATCTCAAGTATTTAAACTCATCCACCTTTGCCACCTCTACTCCTTGCATCTTCACCGTTCCACCTGCCTCCCTCTCATTCACACACGTACTCTGTCTTGTTTCTA
>VUQH01022763.1:0-12770 GCA_015106775.1 Etroplus canarensis | reverse complement strand
TACGTCGTAATAAAACCCAAAAAACTAAACTGAATGAACTTCTAACAAGAATCCAAGACATTGATTTGAAAAATGCCCTTAACCCTTCTGAGAAGCTTCTGAAACAAAGATCTTCAGTTAGAACTGGATCTTCTAACAACTCAGGATGCTGAACGTCTTATCTTACACTCTCGTGCTGCTTATTATGAACACGGTGAAAAACCAAGCAGGCTCTTGGCACACCAACTGAAACGCCAGGCTTCCTCTCGACTGATTTTCCAAATTATGTCATGGTCCGCCCTTTAGTTAGGGTTTTGTTCTGTTTGTTCCTTTTTCACCCCATGCCTTGCCTGTTTCCCTTGTTAGTGGTCTTCGTCTCTGTCTGTGTCAGGTCGTGTCCTTATTTGGTTGCCCGTCTCGTCTCTGCTTTGTTCCCCCAGTCTCGTGCACCTTAGCTACGCCCCTGTCCTCTTGTCTTCCCTCCATTGGTTGTCCCTGTTTGGTCTCCCCCGCCCTGTCCACCTGTCGTGTGTCCATTGGTTAGTCTCTGTATTTAAGTCTCGTCTTCTGTGTTTCTCGTGGTCGCGTCGTACTGGTTCCCCGTGTGCTTTCCCCTCGTGTTCCTAGCAGCTTTCCTTGGTTTTGCATCCTTTGTAGTTTCGTCAAAATAAAGCCTCAGAACCTCCTCTGTCTCAGCGGTCCTGCATCTGGGTCCACACCACACTCCTCGCATGGAAAACCATGACACAGTGGCTTTAACAAAAATGTTTAATTAACTGTTTGTTTAGAATTGCAGCCATTTTAATACACCGACTGTCATTTCTAGAAGCTCTAAATTAATGCAACAGTTGACTTACAGACAATTTCATGGCAAGTGAGGCCTGTTCCCTTGTTATCCCTTGACAAACTAAGCAGATAAAAGATCTGGAGTTGATTCCAATATTTGGAAGCTGTTCATTAAAACTCTAGATAAGAAGTCCAAAGAGATGCTGATGGTAGTGAAGGAGGACATTTTCACACCAAAAAAGTAAAAGTAAGTAAGTTTTTGAGCTATCAAAAATTTTAGGCATGGCCAAATCAGCAATCTAGAACATTCTTGGCAAACCACTGGTTACACTCAAGACCAGTAAGACTTTGATTAGACTTTGCCGGAAAATTTCTCAAAGAATCTACCCGGTTTTGGCAGAATGATGGGAAGAGAAAAGCATGGAGAATGAGAGGAACAACTCATGACTGAAGCATAACACATCATCTGTCAAACACAATGGGGGCAATTTTATTACTCTCTGCTCAAATTTAGCCAAATGCTACAAAACTAATTGGACAGTTCGTCATACTGCAAATGGACACCCACAAAGCATACTGCAGAACATTTTCTACTGGAGGGAAACTATTGGGGATAATGGGAAACAAGGTTTATTTGTTTTCTTTTTAATATGGGACTAATTATGACAGGCTAATGATGGTGGAATAACAATGAAAAATGTTAAAGTTGATTCACATCCAGGTCATCATACAAGTGGAGTTGTATTTTTGGCATACCTCGTGCGGGGCTGCTCACACAAGTACCAGCTGATCTTAGGGACTGGGTAACCGGCTGCAATGCACCGTACTTGTCCATCAACAGGCCCTTCCTGAGCAATGATGACAGGCTTACCTGGCAGAGAAAAAAAGAGGCTGCATATTTAACAGAACGTACATGTATAAAATATCTGCTACTGACTCTCAGTATACTGGCTACCTATGGTAATGCTGGAGAAAATTAGCATGCAGAGAATCTTGATGGATTTTTATAACAAAATGAGAAACAGCAGTACAGGCCAAAAAGCTGCAAATGCTGGTGTCCCCACCTATTATACTGCACAGATGTATTGTTTTATTTTTAACTAGATAACCGTGCCTTAAATTTGCAATACAATGGAACAAATGTGAGAGCTACTTACTGTTGACGTACACATGAAATGAATGATCAACAGATGCATCTTCGTGACTGGCTGAGAAGTTATAGATGCCCCCCTCTGAACCAAGAACCCTCACTAGTTTCAGCTCACTGTTGTATCTGATAAAACAAACACAGATGTAAAAATCTGTCCACATGCAGTGAAATACTAGAGCACTGGTACTCTGTTAACTAACTGTACCTGTATTTGCTTTGGTGGACAGTGATTACGTGCTCTGTTGTGTTGCGGAGAATCTTGCCATTGTAAGACCAGAACATAAAGCTTGGTGCAGGATAGGCATCGAATTCAACTGTTAGGCTCAAGCTCTCCCCCTCTTTTACTTCTTGCTGGACTGGACTTTGACTTGCAAACATTTTAATGAACCCCTGATCTGAAGAGCATAAATATATTAGTTTGATATTTTTTGTCAACAAAGAATGAATGTATTTTGGGACATTATAACACCTCTGTGTAGACGTTTGGATATTCTTCTGCTGCACATTTTTGTGGACTTACAAGTGACTATTACCTAACTGGAGCAAATTTAAATTATTTTCAGTCCTACAATGAACACAGTGAAGGAGGGCTGTATTATCTCTCTATTTTCTGTTTTCTACTGCTTGTGTCTGTAAAACAACAGAACAACCTTAACACTTACCGAAAACTTTCAGCTGCACTGCTTTGTCACTGCTGCCTTTTTCATTGTCAGCATGGCAGCGGTAAGTGCCTGAATCTGACTGGTTGACAGCTGGGATCAAGAGGGAGGTTGCACGTTCATAACCATAACCTTTGGACATGATGTGTGAGGTCTTGGTTTCATAAGGATGCTGCAAAGTAGCAAAGGGAAGCATGCTATATTTATATTTATAGGTGTACTGTACACAGGTGACACAAATCCAGTGTTTTCTGCATTACATGCCTTAACTCAACATGTTTTATATGTAAGTAATATGAAATCAAAAGTCGAAACTGAAAAATTAGGTTGAAACTGAATTATAATTAATGCCAGCGACTCGTTTTGAAAAAGCTGGGACAGGAGCAATAATAGAATAATGAAGTAGGAAACTTTTGCAATTCTTAAAAAGACGCCTTGTGGAACTTTTACAGATCTGGTTAGTTTAATTACTCTCATGGCTAGGTATAAAAAGAGCATCCCAGAGAGAGGATGACACTTCGACTTTGAGTAAGGACCAGGAGGGATTAAATGCTTTGTGAAAGACAGTGTAGGCACATACATTATATGGACAAAAGAATTGGGCCACTCTGCTTAATCATTCATTGTGAAAGAATGGATTGTTTTAAAGAGCTCAGTGAATTTGAGCGTGCCACTGTAATAGGATGCCACCACTGCAACAAGTCAGTCATGTTCATGAACTTTTTTTCCCTCCTAGATATTTCATGATCAACTGTAAGTGGTGATATTGCAAAGTAGAACTATTTGGGAACCACAGCAACTCAGCCATGAAGTGTGAGCACATGTTATGTTAGAGAGCGACGTGCTGAAAAGTTGCCAACGGTCTGCTGATCCAATAACTGCAAGCATCCTCTGGCATTAACATCAGCACAAAGACTGTGCACTGGGAGCATGGGTGTCCATGACAGAGTAGCTGCATGCAAGCATTATTTTGAGCATAATACCACTGTGGCAGATGGAGTGGTGTAAAGCATGCAGCCACTGTACTCTGGAGAAGTTGGTTGTTTTTCTAATTGATTTTCCAATGCAGGAAATTCGTAATACTTTAGCTTACCAAGACATTTTGGACAATTCTGTTTTCCCAAATTCATGGGAACATTTCAGGGAAGGCCCTTTTCTGTTCCAGCATGACTGTGTACAAAGTAAGCACCATAAAGGCATGGCTGAATGAATTTGGTGTAGGTGAATTTGACTGGCCCGCATGGAGCCCCGACTTCAATGTTATCCAAAACCTTTAGAATGAACTAGAACAGAGATTGCAAGCCAGGCCCTCTCGTCCAACATCAGTGTCTGACCTCATAAAATGCTCTTGTGGATAAATGGGCAAAAATTCCCACAGACACACTCCAAAATTTTGTAGAATGTCTTCCCAGAAGAGTGAAAGCTGTTACAGCTGTAAAAGGCAGGCATCAACTCCACATTAATTACTATGGATTTAAAATGGGAGGCCATTAAAGCTCATGTAGGTGCAAAGCATAGGTGGCCCAATACTCTTGCCCATATATGGTAGTTCAACAATTTAAGACTGATGTTTGTCAACAAAAAATTGCATAGAATTTGAAGATTTTCATTATCTGTGGTGTATAACATCATTCAAGTTTCAGGAAAGCTGTAAAATTTTTGTAAGCAAGGGAAAATACTGAAAACCAAAACTGAATAGCTGTGACTGCTGTCCCTCAGGTGACACTGCACTGAAGAGACACATGGGAACATTTCAGGGAAGGCCCTTTTCTGTTCCAGCATGACTGTGTCCCTGCATGGGCTCAGGAACATGTATGGAAATCTGTATATTTGATCAGAAATAAATACAATGTAGCAAAATGACTTGGGAAACACTGGACATGATTTTCAGGCTCAATAATTTAAATATCATTTTGTTTTGAATAACTGTTTTTACATGTTGTAACACGTATTTCAAGGTTTTACTTCAGTAACATAACCCTACTTAAGTGACAGTACAAACCCTGCTGCATGCCCCCACCTCTGGGCATGCCCCTGCCTGTCCCATCATTTTTTAAACATGTGGCCGGCACAAAATTCAAAATGAGCACATATTTATTAAAAAAACAAAACAAAACTACAAACCCCCCAAAAAATGTATATATAAAATTTCTCAATTTCAAAATTTAATAACGTGTCCTTCTGCAAATTTTAGCAAAATATTACATTTAAATGATTTACAAATCATTGCATTCTGCTTTTATTTACATTTTATACAGCATCAGAACTTTTTTTGGAAACAGGCCGTCAATAAACACTTTAAATTCCAAAAAGTATTACTTTTTATTATCATTTGTATTACATTAGTCCATGTTCCTTATAGCATTAAGAGATGTCAAAATACCCCAAAGAGACATTACAGACTGTCTAACAACCAGGCAGCCAACCACCCTGAAAAAGAGCTGCAAACAATAAATCAGTCTCACCGCTGTTGATGGGAAGTCCCACTTGAGACTGACATCTGAGTTGACATTGGAGGACCTGCATGTCAGCTCAAACTGCTCTCCCTTCCTTAGGATGACGATGTCTTTTTGGGACAGTGTGATCACTGGGCGTAACTCTGGCACTGAATCAAGGAATGGAAAAGCGACTTTATCATAACTGGTATATTTATGAGGTCATCTAAACCAGCATCATCAACACCCTTTTGTTCCTATTACAATTTCTTGCCTGTGCATTCATCACACAGACACTTCTAAATGATATATGTAAGTCTGAAATCTTTTTGCTGTACTGTAATTGCTCTGAATTAGCATGATCCTAAATCAAAAATCTCTATTTGCATCAGTGACTTTTCATCAAAAATGTAGCTGAAATAAAAATGTGGCGATTTTATCAAAAATTCAAAATACAGTGTGACAAATGAATAGCTTATTGATACACCCTAATAAAGGACCCAAATGGGTGTATGACCGTTGCTTGTTAAACAGTAAAGTAAGTAAGTCACTCCAAAAATAAACTAATGCAGCTTTATACTGAAATGACCAGTATATCCATAGGCAGACACGTGTCCCCACACAGGCAACATGATTAATTTCCAACATTAAATGCCTGTAGACGTCACTTCGGTTGCTGTGTTTGTGCTGCACTAATTCTATTTAACCCAAACACAGCCTTCATGCTCTGTTACAAAGCTTTTGTTCACGGTAAGACTCAAATCCCTTGGCTCCTCCCTTCCTCAACACACTTCTCTCTCTCCCTCTTTCCATCAGTCAAACGGACACCATGCCACATCGCCCTTCGGCTTAGACTTCCAATGCAGACCAGACTGAAAATGCTGATGAAACACAGAGAACTGACTTCAACTTTAATTGTATTCAATGTAATGCATATAGCTCATAAATACTGAATATCTTTCTTTGGCTAAAATACCCATCAAAGAATAGAAGACTTTTGGACAGTCTATTATTATCCATGCTTGCTGCTCTGCATAAGAAATGCTGGTCAATCACCATGTTCCAGTAACAAAAAAGTAAAGTCTGTCGTGTCAAGAGGTTGAATGCTTTTACCTTTTGGCGAGCCTGTGAATTTTTATAACCAGTGATTTATGATTTTGAACAAAATGTCAATAGCTGCCATTGTCTAGACAGCTACTGGGTGGATTAAGATTCTTCACTTTCCATTAAACCAAATTCCTGCAAAACTAATGATATTCCATTATGCTTTCAAAAGCATTAGTGAAAGAAAATGCTTTAGCTTTAATGTCCACTTAATAATTATGGGTAAAGTATAGATGTTTTTTCCACTTTACCAACCCTTGCTAGTGATGTTGCAAATCTTCCTTTTTCTAATTCAAATGCTTCCTCCAAATGTCTCTTTGCTGTCAAGAGCTGCTTACAGAAGTATGTCTGTTTCACACATTTAAAAAGACAACATAAGAAAAATATATGAATATAAGCTTACTCCTTTCTTTCTCCATGTTTAGCTTCATTAACACCCATGAAATATCTTGAGCATAGTGTTCATTTAGGCAAGCTACAAAGTCAAGCTCAGACCACAATCCCGACAGATCAGGTGATGACAAATCATCCTAATGCCAGTGCATACAAAATAATGGCTCAACTGATACCCTTTTATAAATCCATTTGTCAAACCTCACATACTCTACCTAAGCTGCTTTATCCTTTGAGTTGTTGCACATCTTCAGACTGCTTTGAAGCCCACTTTCATCTTAGCACCTCTTTATCATGCTGCATCTGACTTCATCAGGGTCATGTCTGTTGCTGGTGATGTTGCTCTGTTCTGTAACAGGGCCTTACGCTTTCCACATATGAAAAGGGAGGTGTCTGAACAGAGCTACAACCTATCATTAATTACTCTACATAGTAATAACTTCTTTGATTATAGTGGTTCTGACTGAAAACAAATAAGGCTATGACAAGTATTTATTCAGCAATTTGAGTGATGTCTACTCCTGTGCAGATTGTGGCATTGTGTTAACACACAATTAAGTGCTTCAGACCAGTGGTCACACTGGCTGATGATTAATTAATCAAGTGTATTTGATTAGCAGCACCTGGCTGATACTTACCCTCTTCATTCCTATGGCAGCAGTGAGAGTGCACCTAATTTCTCACAGGACTGTTAAAACTTTCTTTTACAAACAACTGTATATAAAAAAACAAATTTGCCTTTAATGTGCAAAGTGCCACACATCACACAGTGTCCAATGTATCTAATATAACATCACTTTTTTCACTCACATTTATTTGTATATGTGTAACTTTTATTAGTCATGATTCTTTTTCTTTTTTCCTCTTTTTTGTTTGAATTGTAGTTTTCAAAATAAAAAATATTGATAAGAAAGAAATCAAATAAAGTTGTACTACATGAAACACTGGTGTAAAACCCTTACAGACATGACTGATAGTTTCTGGAAACAAGAATACTACATATCTCTTTTGTCTCTTACTTACCAAGTCGTACTTCCAAAGTGTATTCACTTGACATCACTTTGGCTCCTTTAAGCTGTCCCACACATATGTAACAGCCATCATATTCCTTTTTAATGTTGGTGATGGTGACGCCTTCCTGAAGGTCACTGTGATAGCGCATACCAGAGGGCAGAGGTCGTCCATTACAGGTCTCCAAACCCAGGAAGGCCACGTCAGGGTCAGTAACAAGGCAGGGAATGGTGCAACTATCACCTTCTCGCACCAGTTTGTTGTTTATCATAATGTGCAGGAAAGCATTCTGGGGGTCTAGGGAGATGACAGTGGAAAATTTGAATGAACAGACATTACTATGGAGATAAGCATCCAGTCGCCATCCTCTCCTCCCTCTTTAACTACCCACCTTTCACATAAACATAGACGGAGTTCTGTTCCAATGTGTTGTTGTTGACACACACATAACGGCCCATGTGGCTGGGCTGTGCCGCTGACAACTTGATGAGAGCCACTCTTCCCTCCTGCACCTCTCCTTCCAGCTTGCGAGCCTTGTCCCTGTACCACCTTAACTTGGATGGGGTGCCAGACGTTGTGGCATTGTCATAACAGCGCAGCTCTAGCTTACCCCTCTTGGGAACTACAATATGAGGCCCACTGGGGGAGATGAGTGGCTCTGACCACACTGGGAGAGAGAAAAAATATTAAGGTTGATATATAGTGGACGAAAAGGAAGAAATGCAGCTGATTTCAGGAATGTTAATGTAGATTCATTACAGCATCTGGAAAATAATATAAAGAGATAAAAAAAAGAAAATATAAAAAGAAAGCAGAATTGCTGTTCTGCAACTAAACATTCTTTCATTACATATATTAAATGAGATTATAGATGTGAAAAAGTTAGAAATTGTCAACAATAATCAACAATAATGAAATCCGTGACAGTATAACAAAAACTGCTTTTTCGCAGAAGACCAGCGCTCCAAAAATCTAAAAAATAGCGCATGAGACAAAAACTCCATTCTCACAGTTGATAAGCTGTAACAAAGCAGCGTTGCATTCTGGCTTGACAACAAAATATCAGAACAATAGCTGTTATTTTTCTTTTGATTGATCACTTGAGCTCTACAGAGTGCCCAATGTGGTGGTTAAACAGGATGGCATGATTGGCAGAGACTCCCTGAAGAGAGAGTGCTATCTAACCACCACGCTCAATTGAAGAATCAATAATTATGAGTTGTCCAGCCGCTGAGTAATCATGCATCAAGGTCCCTAAATTCATTCCTTTAGGATGAGTAAACCAAGCTGACATTTTACTTTAGGCCCCACTAGCCATCTCCCTCTTTTTTTCTTTTTTTTGTATATTTCCACAGCACAAACACCATTTCATGAACTGGATTTTCATGTGACTGTTTTGCCTTCAGGCTCAAGTAGTACTCAAAAAGCAGGAAGGAGAAGGATATGGCTGCCCCCTTCCAAAATATCCACATCTGTGTTTGCACAGGGTGTGAAGGGCATGTTTTAATGCTGCATCTCTAAGAATCTGAGCTTGGCACAGAGTGTTATTTGAACAAGCAAACGGTTTCAAGAAATCCTCGGGCAGATGTGTGACTAAACACGAAGCTTTGATCTCAACACTGAGAGCTGTTAGATGTCAAGATGCTGCAGGCTGCTTTGTAGTAAAAGATGCATATCTTTGTTTCTTCTGCTGCCTGGTAGGATGCACAACCTTATCCCTTTCGTTTGGGTGGGATAAATAATTAATCGTCTTCAAACAGCACACACACACACACACACGCACACACACACACTTGTTGCCTGCCAGGAGAGGAAACGCAAAGGCATTTCCAGAGTACCACTGAACAGTTATGCAAATCATATGTAGACTCCAGCTGGTTGGTTCACAAAACCGGTACATTAATGTTTACCATATTCAAAACGAAACACTGTGGACACACTTCTTTATCAGAAGAAGCACAGTCAAAAGGTTAGGCTAAACATGCGCAATGGCATTCTGTTTTCCTCTTCTGTTTACTCCTACAGTCTAAAGTAGAGTGACACCAACACATGATGTAGTGAAACACTTGTCTGAAAAGACACTGACAGAAATATAGATTTGGAGGTATTATCATTATATACAGACGCATTAATTACCAATGCGATCATAAACATTCCACATCTATGATAGCAATACAATATGAATTTCCTAATTCACTGACCCAAAGACATGAAAAAAATCATCATACAGTCAACACTGAGAACATATACATACACACGAGTGGCTATGTGAAACTGAAACAATATTCCAAGTGGTTTTCTTACCGGTAAGTGGCAGCAAAACAAGACAGATACAAACAGCCCAGTGGAACCTCATTGTTTGGCGATTTTGAAGCCTTTTACTTTACTCCACGCGTTCCAAGCGCAGGCAAAACCATCCTATGCCCGAACACAACAGATCTCTTCAACGGTGATAACACAGGACAGGTTCCTCCAGCGATGATCCAGCAGCCTGACTCCCCCTGATGGATTTCATTGGAGCTTAAAGACACAGTGCAGAGCCTCTCTCCTCCCTGCTCTGGATCCCTGCCACTCCTTTCAGTCCCGCATTGGTTGGAGTCTGGCCAAGGTGATGAGGCTGTTATTACTGGAAAAAAGACTATTTCCAAACCATCTTCCTCGCATCTTTACCCAGCCTTTTAGAAAATTAAGAAATCCTCCATCACTAGAAATCCTGATTGATAGAAGAATAGAGATCTGTTGAATAAAACGAATGTTTATCACAAACATTATAATAAAGTGTTATTATGGCAGCAGCCTGTTCCTCACACTTCAGCTGGGCTAATGTGTCCTGTTGTGATGATGACAGCTCTAGCTTGGCAGGAGTTTCCCTGCAGGAGCTCATTCAGTTTGTGATGCACTTCATAGTCTCACATTTCCCAACTCTAATCAGCATTATAGCCGTCTCACTTTTCCCAGATTTAATCAGTTTTGTAGCCTGGGAGGAGCCAATAAACGGCCTTAATTTGGTCGTGTGCAAGGTCAGACAAACATTTTTAAGCAGAGTGTGATAAGGTTGACAGAGTTATTGTTTTCTATATCCAGTCATTAGTGAGATGCCCATAAGACCATGTTTCCACTTTAAACATGCTGTAATTACCCTGATGTTTGCAAACCACCATTAAACAAATGACTTCTAAAGAGCCAGTATAATTTAATTTATTTTTTAGTTATAGAAATTCCCTCTTAGCACATAACTATTTCCAGGTAATCACAAATATTAATGTTCTATCAAAAAGTCTCTAATGTTGAAAAATACCACCTGCTACAGTTAAGTCTTTCAGTTCTGGGACAATGACACATTATTTTGTAATTTTGTTTTTGTAAACCAACATAGCAGATTTTAACTCAACATGAAAAAAATCTGGTTAAAGTGCAGACCTTCAGCTTTAATTCATGGGGTTTGACAAAAGAACTTTGTTAACTATTTAGGAATTACAACCACACAGAATTACAGGCTCAAAAGTAATTTGACAATTGACTGACTCGTGGCCTGATGAGGTCTGTTCTCTCATTATTCCAAGACAAACTAAGCAGAAAAAAGATCTGGAATTGATTTTGAGTGTTGAACTTGCATGCAATTGCTGTTCACTCAAACTGTCAGCATGAGGTCCAAAAATATGTAATATTTATATGGAATATGGAAGACCATGTAAGACAACTTAAGGGAATGATCATAGAATCCTTTACATGGCTAAGAAAAACCCTTCACAACAGCTAAGTCAAGAACACTCTTGAAGAGGTAGGTGTGTTATTGTCAAAGTCTACAATTAGGAGATGCTACAACAAGGTGCAAACCAGTCAAGAACAAGAAGACTTTATTTAGATTAGACTTTGCCAGAAAACATCTAAAAGAGTCTGCCCAGTTCAAAAATCTTTGCAAAGATGAACTTGAACCAGAACAATGTAAAGTGATCCAAGCATGCCGCATCATCTGTCAAACACGGTAGAGGTCATGTTATGGCTGCCAGTGGAATCTGGTCACTAGTGTTTACTGATGATGTGACTGCTGATCGAAATAGCAGGATAAAGTCCTGAAGTGTACAGGGCTATACTCTCTGCTCAGATTCAAACAAATGCTGCAAAATTGATTGGACAGCTCTTCACAACGCAAATGGATAATGATCCAAAGTATATTGCAAAAGCAATCCAAGAGTTTCTTAAGGGAAAGAAATGGGATATTCTTCAGTGGCCAAGACAGTCACCTGATGTCAACCCAACAGAGCATGCTTTCAGTTACCAATGACAAAACTGAAGGTAGAAAGACCCACAAATCCTGGTAGAACATCTCACAGGAGGAAACTTGGAATTTGGTGATGTTCATGGGTTCTAGACTTCAGGAAGTCATTGGGTGCAAAAGATTTTGATCTAAGTATTAAAAATAAAACTTAAACTTATGTTAGTTTGTCCAATTATTGTTTTACCTCTGTAAATAGGGACTATCTTTAAAAAGGGCGGTAATTCCTGAACAGTTAATCTAATTCTTTTATAAAACTATTTGAATTAAAGTTGAAAGTCTACACTTTAGTCACATCTTAATTGTCTGATTATCAGAATCAGAATCAAAATACTTTATTAATCATGGGGGGAAATTGCTTACATTACAGACACTCCAGTAAATGTATATATATAAATATGAAAGATGGAAACTAAAGACAAAAAGAAGATAAACATATATAAACCCTATATACAAGAAAGTCCAATATGTAGCACAGGTAGTCAAAAGTTAAACAATACTATTTACAGTATATACACAATATGGCAATAGGTCCAAGTGTCAGGGGAAGGACCTATAAAGTTTGATGGCCACAGGTAGTAATGATTTCCTGTGGTGTTCAGTGGTCCATTGAGGTGGGAGGAGTCTATTGCTAAACATGCTCTTGTATCTGTCCAGCATGTCATGAATCAGAATCAAAATATTTTGTTATATAAAATTCCCCACTCGTCCTGTGGGCAGTCTTTTGTCCTTCAGGTCCTCTACCAGAGGCATGTGAGCTTGAGGGTTCTGCACAGTATCTTAGCTGTCCCAGAACTGTGCACTTCTGGACAGAGATCTTGGATGTTGTTCCTGGAATCTGCTGGAGTCACTCTCCTAGTTTGGGGGTCACTGCCCTGGGTGTTCCAATTACCATGGGGACCACTGTTGCCGCTGCCTTCCACACCTTTTCTAGTTCTTCTCTCAGCTCTTGCCTGATGTTGCCATCACTTGGGATT
>VUQH01022759.1:31930-49924 GCA_015106775.1 Etroplus canarensis | reverse complement strand
AAGACCTCTGATTCTGATTATTTTAACGCTGAATTTCTAATCTATGTGACAACGTGACAGTACCAATCGTAAAGCCGGATATTTCCGCTAGCCCTTAAAGGCATCATTCACCATGTGCGCATGCGCCATGCCCTCCGTCACTCCCTTATTGCCACTACTATCTACCGCCGTCTCTTTCTCCTGACGCCATCCAACATCTCTTACAGGACTGCAGCAGAAAGTCGAACTGAAACATGAGCTTCACAGTGGAAGAGAGGGGAAACCCTAACTCCCTGAACTACCGCCTTTTCTTCAGTAAGTAGGAAATGAGTAGAAATATGGTCTTTATTTGCTACTTTAAGGACTCTTTCCCCCCCCAAACACCGCGGGCCAGCCGCAACCTCCCACGTGTCAGCAGTTCATTTATTCTTGCTGGTTTGCGTCAGTAATAGCGGTAATCTTTGTCTTTTAACTAGAAATGAAGTTTAAATGCCTAAACTGACTGGAAGTTTCCTCTTGCGTCCTTTAACTTGCGCAGTTCAGTGCTTTCGGTTTTACGCGCTGGGGTGATGAGAAAGCCTGTGTTGGATCGTCGACCTGTTAACCACACACCTGGCTGCGTTTAGCAGAAGGAAGTTGGCTATCATTTTCTAGAAAGTGTAATTTGTTCAAACACGTAATCCAGAAGATATCATAAATGCTAGGAGTTTTTTTTTTTTTTTTTTTGACCGGCGCCTTCTTTCATTTGTAATGCGTTGAATATTCTGTTGTTACTGTCTGTTGGACGGAATGTTCCTTATTTTAGTAATATGTTAGATAACTGCAAATCCAGTTAGTCAAGTTACTGACTGTATGTGTGATACAGTACTGCCTTTATAAGCAGGAGCTCTGTGCCTGGCACAGGGCCAGCAACCTACATTTACTATCAGAAGAGTCATTTGTGAGAAATGTGTAATTTTTTAAATTCATGACTACATGTGATAACTCTACAGTGAACTATATCTAGCTGTTGAAATGATAGAACTAAAATATGAAAAAATGTTTAGTTCTTTGTGGACCTTGAGAAAGCGTATTATAGGGTGCAAGGAGAGGAACTATGGAATTGTATGAGGAAGTCAGAAGTGGCGGAGAAGTATGTGAAGGTGGTGAGTTGTGTAGTAGCAGTAAGAGTGTTAAATGGGTTCAAGGTGGGGGTGGGATTACATTGGGAATCAGCTCTGAGTCCCTTCTTGTTTGCAAATTATGATGGACAGATTGACAGATGAGGTCAGAAAGGAGTCTCCGTGGACTGTAAGATGACATTGTGGTCTGTAACGAGAGTAGGGAGGAGGTGGAGGTATGCATTGGAGAGAAGAGGAATGAAAGTCAGTAGAAGCAAGACAGAGTACATGTGCACAAATGAGAGGGAGGCAGGTGGAATGGTGAAGGTGCAAGGAGTAGAGGTAGTGAAGGTGGATAAGTTTAAATACTTGGGATCAACCATCCAAAGCAACGGACAGAGCACAAGAGAGGTGAAGAAGAGAGTTCAGGCAGGGTGGGGTGGGTGGAGACGAATGTCAGGGGTGCTTTGTGACAGAAGGATAGCAGCAAGAATGAAAGGGAAGGTTTACAAGATGGTAGTGAGACCTGCTATGATGTATGGTTTTGAGACAGTGGCACTGACAAAAAGACAGAAGGTGTAGCTGGAGTTGGCAGAGTTGAAGAAGTTAAGATTTTTGCTGGGAGTGACCAGGATGGACAGGATTAGAAATGAGTACATTGGAAGGACAGCTCAGGTTGAGAAGTTTGGAGATAAAGTTAGAGATGTTTTAGACATGTTCAGAGGAGGGATAGTGGATATATTGGACAAAGGATGTTGAAGATGGAGCTGCCAGGCAGGAGGAGAAGACGAAGACCACAGGAGAAGATTCATGGATGTAGTGAAGGAGGACATGCAGAGGGCTGGTGTGAGGGAAGAGGATGCAAGGGATGGGGTGAGATGGAGGCAGATGATCCGCTGTGGCAACCCCTATCTTGTGCAAATTGAATGAAATGTATTAGTAGTGTCCTATTCTGATGATTCATAAAACATAGTGGGCTGGCAGCTTTATCTGTGCACTCCTATTTATGTAGCAATTTCTATTCTTAATGACAGCTCAAAGCGCTTCATACTACAAGCCGTATTTAACCATACAGTCATACAAAGAATGCTTTATTCTTTACACTTTAAGCACTTCATCTACCTCTATACCTGACCAATTTTGACTCACCAGTTAATATTTGCATGTCTTTGAACTGTGGGAGAAAGCTGAAGTAACCAGAGGAAATCCACACAGGCACAGGGAGAACATGCAAGCTCCTGTAGCTAAGGGGGGCACAGGACTAGCCGCGTAAGGGACCAGGTGATAGACGTAGGCTATGACATATTAAATTTTATTTTTTTGAAAATATGGTGTGTAGGCTACACATTTTTTATGGTTGGAGAATGTAAACATTCAGAAGAATAATAATTAAAAATGATAAAGCTTATAAGAAAAATGACGCAAGCCCAGCCTCGAAAGTCACAACCCAATCCAGATAAATGGGAGGAAGGGCATCCGGCAAAAAATCTGTGCCAAACCACATATGGGGATTCATCTGCTGTGGTGAACTCTTGGGGGGGTAAAAAAGGAGAAACTGAAAGTTCCTCCTTTCCCTACTCATATAAATCTAGTTTTTGTCAAAGCCACAGGGAGCCACAGGAGATGGTCAAAAAACCCTCCTGGCATAGCGGGATATAATAAATGTTTCAGTCAGCTCTGAACTGATACCACTTTCTACTGCTCCTAGAATGGTCATTAAGCCATAAATGGACAGAAAAGTAAATAACAGTTTGTCATAATTCTGGCTATTCGTGTAAACATGTATAACAGGTGTCTTGACAAGAAAAAGTAACAAACTGCTGTTGTAACAATAAACGGATTTGTTTAACACCATTAAAAGCAGTTTGCATCTGCCTGCCATATTCATATAGTGTTTCATGTGACCTTACAGAAAATGCTGAAGGGAAATACATCTCACCATTTCATGACATACCAGTATATGCTGATGAAAGTCAGGTAAGCCACCTTTGCCCTGTTGCGTATGTCAACATGTGTGCATTCTCAAAATAGACCTTCGGATTGAATTTCACCTGCAGCTCAGCCATTGACATTCTGCTTTTTTCTAGAATAGCGAGGTCAGCCTATTTGCAAGGCAGTGGCCTTTACTCTTTATTTTCTGAGTATTGTGTCAATATCTTTTGTGATTGCTGTAGATTATTTATTATCTTATCTGGTTACAGCAGTTAGTGTTTCAAAGCAGTATTTAATAGGATGTTGAATGCAGCATACTTTTATGTAAAGATGATTATGCTGTAAAATTGTGGGTTTTTTTTTCAAATATACACTCAAATACGAAGGAAAAATATTAAAAGTAACTTACAGATTCTTCTTTCCTCTAGAACATCTTTCACATGGTTGTTGAAGTACCAAGGTGGACAAATGCAAAAATGGAGGTAAGACTGATATTAATGCACAGTGTGTTCCTTTAATAGTTTGGTTGATCAAGAAGAAAAAGCACTCTTCTGCCATTTTCACACCTGCACATTAGCCCTGAAATTTTCTAGGCCATTACCTGATGGAGGGGCACATGCTAATGCAAATGTGGATCAGACATTAAATGTGTTTTAACCTGCCAGTTCCCTAGTACAACGTCTGTGTGATATCTGTGAGAATAGTGCAGGCAATAGTCCAGTGAATTCATGGCGAGCCAGTGGGCATCCTCTTCGCTGCCTCCTGTACGCGCTAACCAGGCTGCACACTTGCCTAAACCAAACAGTATTTCCAGCAGTAACAGTACATCTGTTCTGAAGTACAGGTGAGAAAGAAGAATCAAGTTGACATTCCTCTGACATTGTCCAGAGTTCATCTGTGGAAGCTGCTTCATTGATGATGAATAATAATAGAGTGGACAGTGAATTTGGTTGGTCTAAGCATAGAATTTATTCTTTATTAAGACATTGTGCAATGTACCTTCGGCTGCTCCCTTGTATTTTCTCCAAGCGGTCGCCGCAGCGGAAGCCATAGAGAACATTCAAAAACACATATGTACTCACTAACCTATTCACATACTGACTGTTTTCAGTAGTTTACTTGTTGATGTTTATTTACTACTTTAATGAATGATATGAGACTGTAAAAGTGCTGTAAATGTTTGTGAGGTAAGTCGTTGCTGCTGCAGTTATGTCTTTCCAGTTGCCAAATATTTGGATGTTGTTATCACTTTAATTTCTGTTATAGCTTTATTCTATTGAGTGGGAGATGTGAGGACCATTATCTCTACACATCTAATCTATAACATTTTATTAACTTGCTGTGATTCAGTAGAGTGTAGTTCCCCTACTTCTTTATTTTTAACCCTTTTCTTCTCTGCTAAAGAAACTCCTGAGCTTCACAAAACTCCTCCTCACTTATCCAGATCTTTACCATAGGAGCTCTCTTCTCCATAGAGCACAGATGCTTTGTAAATGTTTGTAAATGTTCTTACCAGGAGCTTGTCATAGCTCTTACGATTAAATTTACCAAAAGCTTTTTTAGCATTTTGCCACTAGGGCCAGCTCTTTGTACTATGATGAAGGCTCCAGGCTTCACATCAGTTTTTAAGTGTTTTGGCTTAAACTTGTTCCAGACTGTATCAGTTATATGAAGTCATTGTCCTGTACAATCTCTTGTAACTTTGATAGATACATCAAGAATTTGGTTTTTGCCTGTGTCATGATTTAAATATGGTGAATGTAATATTAAGTATATCTCATTTAACATGGATGATGTTAATATTAACAGCATTACATAATTTTTCAGATTGCTACAAAAGACCTCTTGAACCCAATAAAACAAGACGTTAAGAAAGGCAAGCTGCGGTATGTTGCCAATGTTTTCCCGCATAAGGGCTACATATGGAACTATGGAGCCATTCCTCAGGTCAGTATTTTGTTTAAACATTTGTGATAATCATGTCTTCTGAAATCTGCAGTAGTTTTCCCATTAGTAATTTGTTTTAAAAATGACAAATGATACACATCTAGTAGTTTGAGTTATCTGTGCTGTCAATTTGTAGACATGGGAAGACCCTGCACATAAAGATAAAGACACCGGCTGCTGTGGTGACAACGATCCCATTGATGTCTGTGAAATTGGGAGTAAGGTACAATGCTGGCTGATTATTTTATAGCATTAAGTATGTGTCTTAAAATTTTTTAGAGGAAGAATCACAGTTAATGATCTTTTTGAATATTTTGAATGCACTAAATGGAAAAAAGTACTGAGCCACACCACTTAATCATTGAATTCAGGTGTTTCATTCAGTACCACAGGTGTATAAAATCAAGCACCTAGCCATGCAGTCTGCTTTTGCAAAAGCTTGTGAAATAATGGGTCGTTATTAAGAGCTCACTGAATTCTGGTGTGGTACTGTGTTGGGATGTCAACATTGCAACAAGTCGGTTCATTATATTTCTTCTCTCTTTTGTATTCCATGATCAACTGTAAGTGGTATTATTGCAAAGTGGAAGTGGTTAAAAACCACAGCACCTCAGCTACAAAGTGGCAGACCACGTTAAGTTACAGTGTGGGGTCACCGAGTGCTGAGGTGTATAGCGTGTAAAAATCACCAATGCGCTGGTGAGTCCATAACTGTGGAATTCCAAATCCCCTCTGGCATTAACATCAGCACAAAAACTGTGTGCCACTAGTGTCACGGCATGGGCTTCCATGGCTGAGCAGTAAGCCTTACTTCACCAAGCACAATCCAAGCATCAGATGGTGTGGTGTAAAGCACCCTGCCACTGGACTCTGTAGAAGTGGAAAGGTGTATTGTAGAGTGACGAATTGCACTTCTCTATCTGGCAGTCTTATTGGCGAGTCTGAGTTTGGTGAATACCAGGAGAACATTATCTGTGTGTCTACATCGTGCTAATGATAAAGTTTGGAGGAAGGAAAATGCTATGAGGTTGATTTTCTGTACTTCCAGGAAAGGGAAATCTTAATGCTCCAGCTTACTAAGAGATTTTGGACAATTTTGTGCTGTCAACTTTATGGGAACAGTTTGGGGAAGGATATTTTCTGTTTTAGCACAACTTTGCCAACTCCATGTTAATACCTCTGGATTTAGAATAGGATATCATAATAGCTCCTGTAGGTATTATGGCCCAATACCTTTGTTCATATAGTTTATCATGCCAAATGGATAATACTGCTAATGTTCTCTGTGAATTCTCTTTGTTACTGTAAATGAATCACAAACTGAAACGTCTTTTGTAGGTGCGCTCCCGTGGGGAGATAATCAAAGTAAAGGTCCTTGGAATTCTGGCCATGATCGATGAGGGTGAAACTGATTGGAAAGTGATTGCAGTCAATGTAGAGGACCCCGAAGCCAACGACTTGAACAGTAAGCACCTCAGTTTACTTTCGTTGAGTTTTTTTGCAGTGCAGCCTAAGTCCCATCATAAACATTATGTTGTTTCTGTCTATATACAGACATTAGTGACGTCCAGCGCCTGAAACCTGGCTATCTGGAGGCTACTGTTGACTGGTTCAGGAGGTACAAAGTGCCAGATGGGAAACCAGAGAACCGGTTTGCTTTCAATGACGAGTTTAAAGACAAGGTCTCCACCTAACTCACCTTTTAATGACACATTTATTCAGTAATTCTTTTTCTTAAGGACTCTGTCAGAGTTTCTTTGTTCATTTTCAAACAATTAACTTGGCATGCAGTAGGAAATTAGGGTTTTAAGGAATTGTTAAATCAGTCCCTGCAGGTTCATTTGTGACATTAATTAAAGTATAATTACTGTTAAGGTCATACTTTTTAACTGAGTAGTTACTGCTTTACATTTCAGGACTTTGCCATTGAAGTAATCAAGAGCACTCACAACTTCTGGAAAGATCTCATTTCCCAACAGGCTAATGCTGGTGAACTGAACTGGTAAACACTAACTTTTAACAACTGCTTTTAGAACAAATGCGAACTCGCGCTCATCCATCTCTTGAATATAAATAACCACATTGTTTTATTTAATGTAAATCTCTATATTATCCAAAAAAAACAGCAAAAACACGTGTGTCTCAGCCTGTGACAGCCCTTACTGCTGCTCTGCAGATGAAGCTAAAGCTGCTGTTGATGCAGTAAGATTTTGTTTCCCCCATTTTGCAGTATAATTTCACACATTTCAACATGATGTCTCTTTAACTGGTTTCCTTGTATTTTTAGACATGCCCGTGTGTTAAAGAAGAGACTATTCCTTCATCAGGTAGGCTTTCATGAAATAAGTCTGTCAGTAATATCCAGATTATTAAATTTCTGCTGAAATGAACTGATCCGATGTGAAACTCATAGTAATGTTTTCATGTACAGTTGATAAATGGTTCTACTATGAGAGGAAGTAATCCAGGAGCTACTTCAAGTGGACCAGATGGAAAGCCTCATCTCTCACAGGAATACTTGAAGACAAACTTGCATTAGGAACCAATGGGGTGGTGGGATGGTTGGGTTGGGGTTATCTGTCTTCTTGTAGATGGAGAGAGCATTGATTAGATACTGTAGAGAAAAAGAGAAGTCAAATAGCACTCATGTAATGACCAATGATTTTTCATTTATTTAAAAAGGATATCTTTAGAGATGGGCTATAATGAACAAACTACAGGTACTGTGCCTAGTAGATGCTTGTGTCATGTATGAAAGTAACTGCTTTAATAAAGCTTCTCTGGTTAAATTATCACCAAGGTGTGAGTTTGAGTGGAGTTGTTAGAATGAGAGTTTTGCCTTCATCTTAAACAGTTGGTGCTTTAGTTTAGACCTGTGGTTCTTAAACAGTGGGACATAGCGCCATTGTATGTGGTGAGTAGGCGACCATGATTAAATATGGATTGGATTTAAGTTATTAGAATGTTTTTTTTTTTTTTAGGGAAAATAAACATTTGACTGATGCTTGCATGTTGTGGCGTTAAGATACATTAGATTAACCTATTCTTTGGAAATGACTGATTTAAAGAAACTTAGTGTTTGGATTTGGAAGTGGAATATGACAGAAAAAGTTTGAAAACCAAGGCTTTAGACCATAGACTTTATTATTATGAGCTGCTCGAATAATTGAAGGAACACTTAGTCATCAAGGTGTAACACAAAGTATTTATACTTCAAGGATATCAATCTATTCGCTTAGGAAGCTTAAACTATTGAGACTCCATTTCATCTGCTTTGTTCCAAATGAAGAAGCAATAAGACAGCCCCCAGAAAGGTCTGTACAGTCTTGAGAGTGTGGAGGAGATATCAGAAGAAAGGCTGTTACACGAGGAGTGCTGAACAGGGCTGTACAAGGGCATCAGTCCAGCAGCATGGCTGGTATCTGCTGCTTTGTATATGGAGGAACACTGCCAGAGCTCCACAGAATGACCTCCAGTTGGCTACTCTTGAGCATGTTTCATGTCAAACTATCATAAACAGATGGCTTGAGGTCTCAACATCCACCCATGCCTCCAGTCTCACACTTGGTCTAATCAACCAGGTGAACAATATGAAGTTGAAATTGAATTTAAATGATTTAAAAGAGTCTTTGCTGATGCCTTTGCACTGATATTTATTCAAATAAAATTCTGCTTGGGTCTTTATATTAATTATGACAAAATATTTTTTGGTCCTGATGCAGGGCAGGACTGAATAGAACGTTTGAAAACTGGATGAGACCAATGACTGTAGAAAACACTGTGCTCTCATTGTTATAATGCTGCCCCCTAGTGTTTACTGCCTTCATTTTCTTTATACAACGCAACTTGTACTCTGTTTAAAGCAGGGGTATCACACTCATCTTACATAATGGGCCACATACAATCAGATTTAGGCTACAAAAAAAACACACCGCCAAATTGATTCAACTTTAGTGTAAATAAGTTTAACTACATTCAATCCATGAGGTGTCTGGATTCTCCTCACTAACATAACGCTACACACACATATGGACAAATATGTCCATATCACATATTAGCACCAATTGATGTTGCTGGCCTTGTACAATTTGTTGTTTTCTTTTTTGTATTTATTTATTTCTGTATTGTTGTGTAGTTGTGTATATTGTGTAAATTTCTGTATATAATTGCTGGGTATTTTCAATTTATATTTTATGTAAATCTTATTTTACTTTTTTTACATGCTACACCGGGACCTAAGAATCAGTATTTCGTTGATCCTGTAATGGGTCGAATGACAATAAAAAAACGTCTAAGTCTTAAGAAAACGAGTATAAGTCCAGCACTTCAGTTTTTCTTTATTATAAAGAAATGCTGCTGTGGTAAATCGAAAAAGACAGTCAGCACTTATAATTGGGTGTACACTGTAAGAAATAAAGAAATGTATCCTTTATTAAAAAAACAGAAATAACCTGTTTAAAAAAAAGATAATTGTTCTGTTGTGTAAAAAATTGAAAATTATATTGTAAAAACTGATCAAACCCTAAACTTTTCTGCCATTGAATTTAGCACTGACAAATAAATAGCAAATTTTCTTTCTCAGTTTTATACTTTGGCCTATGACAGGTCATAGATTCTGTTTGTCAGTAAAAAATACTCTAAAACTAATTTTAAAAAAACCCAGCGAAAGGGCTCAAAGTTATTCCTTTGAAATTTCCATATTTTCCAGAGCCATCCAGTAGGTTGGAATGGATTGTTCTGGTTTTAGCTTGCAGGTTTGACACCCCTGGTTTAAACTGTTAGTGTTATAATACATTATAATATCAGTTTAGGTCTTTTGACTAATGGTTTGTTTAATAAAAACATAAATAATGTACTACAAATGTGTAGTAGTGGGGGGAAAAGTGGGAATGACTACCCAAGGCCCCAATAGTGGGAGGGTCTCTTGCCAAAAATGAAAAGTTGTTTTCGTTTGTAATATTTATTTCAAGTATTTTATATTGGTGTCATAATTGAATAGCCTGAATAAGTCAGTTGGGTGACTGAACTATCCTTCCAAAAATACTGGTGCCACTTTTAGCCCTTACAGATGATGCACTCAGACTCCCTAATTGATTCTATCCAGATGACTGCTTTTAACCACTGTAAGTCATGTGTTTCCCCAACAAAGAAAAATCAGGGTATGAAAAATGGAATGAAAGGAGACAGAGAGAAAGCAATATGAGGGAAGTCTTCAGGACTACTCAAACAAGGTATTGTAATTTTAATGGTTAAAAAAACTTGGGACATTTATTTAAACATTTACTATTATCATGATAATTACATTATTTACAGTTATTATTGGGTGCCTTTATTATTTAGTGTAACCCGTGTTGTTCTTTATCACCAAAAATGTTGAAAACAGTGTAAGCTGATTCAGTTTGCTTCAGTCTTGTAGAGGGGTCTGTCTGTGTAGCAGATAGTGAGCAAGAAGACATGAAGGTGTCTTCTTGCTACAGGAAGGTGGAAGTGAGTGGAGGGAGGAAAATAATTGTTGCCCTGAAAGTGATGGGAAAGATGAGAGGACTGACTTCTTAAATTCTATTCTATTATTTGCATTTTGGGCCTTTATGCCACCCCACCAACTATTTCAACTTTTTTCTCAAAATATTATTTAGACTTTTTTACCGAAAGACTAATTTAACATTTTTCTTGAAATGCCATTTCAACTTTTTGGGAAATACTGTTTCAACTGTTTTTGGAATACTATTTAAACTCTTCTGTCAAAATACTATTTTGAATTTTTTTTCTCGAAATAGTATTTCACCTTTTTTGAAATACTATTTCAACTTTGTTTTCAAAAATACTGGTTACAGTTGTAAACTTACACACTTCCCTCTTGAATGCAATAATGACTTAATTTTTATATTTTGCATGTATAGACATATTGTAATGAACAGCAGTAGTAGTTACATTTAAAATGTAAATCTTCATTTCAGATGACAGACCTTCAAGAATATGCAATGTTTTAATCTTGCACCCATTTCTTTCTTTTTTTAAAATTCTCCTTCCATGAAGCACACTGTCTGGCTCAAACACAAAAAAACAGGAATGAAAGAGAGACACACACTAGGGAGTCTGTTTCCCACTTTTAGTCATGAAGAGAAATAACATTGGCTATACCAGCAGAACAGCCTTATTCACATACAGTGATGAGTCCTTACACCTACTGTAATTAGAGACCATTAATAGAGGGGCTTCAGCTGAAAGGCTAAAAAAATTAATCAAAACATTTTATCCTAGAGTTCTATTAACTTGTCCAACTTGTGTTTGTAAACTGGCTCATCTACATGACAGTCTGGGAGGTCTTTCACTGACAAATATACTATCTTGCACCCATTCTTGTTACAACATTATTTTAAAACAGTAGTCATAGGTACATTATCTCTCTCTCTCTCTCTCTCTCTCTCTCTCTCTCTATATATATATACATATATCTACTTTCCAGATTTTTCTTTTTTCCTTTGTTTAAGGAGGTTACAGTATAGAAAAACAGTAGCACTATTTTTCTCCTTAGAATAGAACAAAAATAAAACATTTGTGAACTAAAACCCTTTAAAGGTGTATAAAAAAGAAAATTACACATTCAAGTTACATTGGTGTTTATAATTGTGCTTTTATGAGATACAAAGATACAGAAAGGGTTCTTTTAAAGAAGAACATTACCGGTATGCGCGCCCCTTCACACTATTAGCTGTCCCACTGACGTAGTTCCGGTTAACTGTCAAACTTTGCAGGCTTCCCATCAGTCCTCGGACAGGCTTAGACCAAAAACCAACGGACGAGGAGTTCACTAACTGCAGACCGAGGTAATGCCACAAATCTCGTATTAGGTTCACTTTGATGTAGTTTCCACTTTTCCATTCAAACCTGCCTGTTGAGGCAGTTTTCTGACATCGCAAAGTTTACAGTTTTGGTCACCGTGGACCCCTGCGCGCGCTCCTGTTTACTAAATTTGTCGTTGTTTATGACAGCTGATGTCCACGTGATCAGCCGGACGGTAGCGTGAAATGACTGGAACAAACGAGTCTAAAGAGCTCAGCGGCAAATGGAGGAATTAAATTGCGGGATTTTTAAGTGAAGTTTGGTGTTTACTGGTGACCCCATGCAGACATTGTATAATAAAGTCATTAACGATTAGATAATTTCCAGAAGCCGAAAGGCCTCACAACAAGCACTTTAAGTTCACCGAGTGACAGGTGTTTGTGTGTCATTGAGAGTAGGCAGGGGGGAGACTAACAAGATCAAGTGTCCTTGCCACAACCTGTCATAAAAATAAGTCGGGGAGGAAATCACTGTGACTGAGTGAGACAGCTCTCTGAACAAACCGGCATCTACAACCCCCAATTCCAACAAGGCTTGAACTCTGCATAAATTATAAACCAAAACACACTGCAATGATTTGCAAATATCACAAACCAATATTTGACTCACAAAAGAACATATAAAACCCCAGCAAGTTTTGAAAGCGAGCTATTTTACTGTTTCATGAGAAATACCAGCTCATCTTGAATTTCATGGGAGCAACACGTCTCAAAAAATTTGCGACAGGGCCATGTTTACCATCTTCAAACGTCTGGGAACTGAGGAGACCAGCTGCTGGACCTTTATGAGAGGAATGTTGCCAAGTCTTGCCTGATATAAGATTCTCAATGCTCAACAGCCCTTGGTCTTTTTTTGTCTTTTTTTGCATTTAATGATGTGCCAAATGTTTTCAAATGGTGAAAGATCTGGACTGCAGACAAGCTGCTTGAGGACCCTTGACTCTTCTACTATGAAGCCATGCTCTTGTAATAGCTGCAGTATGCATTGTCTTGCTGAAATATGCAAGACCTTCCCTGAAAAAGATCGCATCTGGAGGAGAAGATATGTTTCTCTAAAACCTGCATATACCTTTAAAGCACTGATGATGCCTTTCCGCCTGTGCAAGCTGCCAGTACCATAAACACTAATACTCCCCCATGCCATCAGAGATGCAGGCTTTGAACTAAGCTCTTTTAACAAGCTAGGTAGTCCTTCCCTTCTTTAGTCCAGAGGATGCAGCATCCGTGGTTTCCAAACGTATTTTCAAATTTCAATTCATCTGACCACAGAACAGTTTTTCACTTTGCCTCAGTCCAGTTTAAATGAGCTTTGGCCCAGAAAAGATAGTGGCATTTCTGGATCATGTTCACATATGGTGTGGCAAACTGTGTTTGCAGACAATGATTTCTGGGCGTGGTCCGTGCAGTGATTTCTATGACAGAGTCTTGCCTGTTTGCAGTGCAGTGCTGCCTGAGGGCCCGGAGATCACAAGAATCAATACTGGTTTTCGGCCATGTCCCTTGTGCATAGAGAGCGCTCCAGATTCTCAAAATAATTTGATGATATGATGTACTGTAGATGACTGAATATTCAGTGTCTTTGCGATTTTACATTGAGGAACATTACTCTGAAATTGCTCCACAATTTGTAGAAACAGTTTCTCGCAGATTGCTGAACCTCTGATCATCTCTACTTCTGAGAGACTCTGCCTCTCTTTTTACACTCAGTTACATTGCCAGTTAACTTTATTAGTTGCAAAATGTTCCTTCATCTGTTTCTTTCTAGTACCACTTACTTTTCCAGCCTTTGGTGCCCTTGTCCCAACATTTTTGAGACATGTTGCTGCCATCAAATTCAAGAGGAGCTAGTATTTTTCTTGAAATAGTAAAATGTCTCACTTTAAACATTTGATGTTTTTGATGTTCTTTCGTGAATAAAATATTGGTTTATGAGATTTGCAAATGATTGCATCGTGTTTTTATTTATATTTTACACGGTGTCCCAGCCTTTATGGAATTGGGGTTTTAAAAATCAAAGAAGCCTGATTCTTGCATAGCATAGCTGCTTTTCTTTCATGCTTTAAAACTTGTGCAATTACATAGAGCTTACACATACCAGCAGAGTAATCCATCCAGGGTCAGAGAGAATGGTTAACAGTGAGTTTCAGTGCTAGAGTCTGTAATGCAGAGGACAACCTTTTGGAGTATTTTTTTTTTATTTCTGAATTTAACACATCACTGTGTTCTTCTTCAGTGTGTCATAAATAATTTGGGTTTTCTGTATTTCAGACAGCCAAGAGAAATGTCTTTTATATTTGATTGGATCTACAGGGGCTTCAGCAGCGTCTTGCAACTACTAGGTAGAGTATTATTAATAAAAATCCAACCTAAATAAGTGTTTTGATCATTCAAACAGAATTCTCAGTTAACATAACAGAATATCAGCTCTCCACACACACTTACTATGCAAAAGAAACAGATTACTGGATTGAAGAAAACTATTTTCTGCAGTTTGAGTAATTTTCTGTGCCTCAGCCTTCAAAGTTCAGTGACACAAGGACAAAATGCTAAGCGATACCTGAATCAAACCAAAAGAAAATTGTACGAAAAGCATGACATTTATAGAGTTGTTTACAAAAAAGGGTGCTTCGACATTGTAAATGGACAATTGGTAGCCAACTAGTAAAATAACTGTATTTTCATTTACATTTTGTATTCTCCAAATCTACTGATGGAAAAACCTTGTTGTTCAGGCTACTCAGGTAGTCAGCTGACCTCATTATTTGGGAACATAATGTTACTGAACATAGATCATACCAACTGAAGCAATCACAGATCATAACACTGCCCCCACAAGCTTGTACGGTAGCCACTAGACAACATGAATGCGTCACATAATTCGTCTTTCTTCTCACCCAAAATGAGTCCATCACCCTGGAACAGAGTAAATCTATGCTCCTTAGCAAATTGAAGCCTTTCCCCCCGATTAGCTTCACTGATTAGTGTTTTTTTTTTTTTTTTAAGACTAGACAGCGTGTGGAAATGCTCTTACTTCAACTATTAAACATAGATGTGAGTTTCACTGTTGATTTTTGAGCTCACCAAACATTTAAGCGATCTCCAATCATTATCATTTAAGTTTTTTCTAAACACATTTCTTGCTTGAAGATGATGGTTCACCACTATCCTTCCAAGTTTTAATAATGCATTGGAAAGTCCTTAACCCAGTTTTAGCAATCTCCTTAGTTGTTTTCTTTTGCTTAATGCAGGTCACTAAATTAATGCTACTTTAACAGAGTAACATCTTTTCCACAACCAGAGGATATGTCTTATGATATCTTTTTAGGAAATGTGAAGCTACTCACTATGTCAATTAGGGTTAAATAAACTGTTGCCAGATGAAAAATATTAATCACTGCAGTAATTATCCAATGGAAGGCTCTTACATATTTGCTTAGTTAATTCCAAGTATGGAGTTTTTTTGCTGGGCAGTGTATTTTAACTTCAGTGCCATTCTTGAATATGACAAAAAGCTTTCTGATGACTGTAGGACCTCCAGTTCACCTCTCCAATACTTGTGAGTTTAATGTAGATTCCAATCACTTTGACTTTTTTTTGTCATCAGGGTTATACAAGAAGACTGGGAAGCTGGTTTTTCTTGGTCTAGACAATGCTGGAAAAACAACACTCCTGCAGATGCTCAGGGATGACAGGCTAGGACAGCACATGCCGACACTATATCCAAGTACATTTCTTCGTTTTACTTATTTCACATCAGCAATTAGCCTGATATTTCTTGCTTCACCACTTACCTGAAGGCAAAACTTCCCATCTTCCCCACAGCATCTGAGGAGCTGACCATAGCTGGAATGACTTTCACGACATTTGACCTTGGAGGTCACACGCAAGGTGAGAGTAAATAAAACCTGTTGCTCAGTCTTATTATTTTTTAAAGTATTATTGATGGAACTTCTGAGGTGTCATATTAATACTGGGCACGTGTGGCTTCACAGCACGAAGGATCTGGAAGAACTACTTCCCAGCCATAAACGGTATAGTGTACATGGTGGATTGTGCTGATCATGAGCGACTAGCAGAAGCCAAAGTTGAACTGGATGTAAGTTACCTGCTTTGATATCTACACAGACAGTCACTAATAGGAATGGCCTGTATGATATGTCTGATATGACACTTTTTATGTGTAGGCCCTGTTAACAGATGAAACTATTGCAAACATCCCGGTTCTTATCCTGGGGAATAAGATAGACCGTCCAGAGGCCATCAGTGAGGATGCACTCAGGGAAATATTTGGGCTTCATGGACATACAACTGGAAAGGTATGTGGACTTAAATAATTTGATGAAAGTGGAAGTCAAGAGTTTTATATTTTTTAGTGTTGCATTACATTCATCTGTATGATCAGACGTTTTAACTTTATATGAAGGATTAACGTAACCTCCGGAAAAATGAAGCCAGTTCAGAAGTGCTTCAAACCTGCTTTCTTTCTATTAGCCCGCAGCAGGTAAAGTAGTCAGATTCTATAGGAGTCTATGAGAAAACTGTCCTACTGCTTACTTGATCTTCAACCTCAGTTAACAACTTTTCCGATTAGTTTATGTGCTCCATCAATAATTTTAAGTTTTACTTAATACAAATAATGTTTATTTTGTAAAATATAGTCCCATTTAGAATAAAAAAACAAGATAAAGACAGCTATGCTTTTAGGGCTGGCATAGCTCGGCAGTCAGATTCTAACTCTTGCTTTGCATGTCTGGTTTCAAAAAACCAAGATACAAAAGGTCAAATCTCAAACTCAAGGCTTTAACACACTACTTAACGAACCAATAGGTGATGTCAGTGTGGCTAATTCCATTTTTATGTACAGTCTATAGTTTTAAAATTGTGAAAACACTTAAACATTAAAAAAAATCATAATTGCTGTAGTTAGATAGTCTTCTTACTGTGCTTCTAAGACTTTCATAAATAGTACACATGGTTGTGTGAAATGAAAATATACTCTCTTTCAGTTCTAAGGTTTTAGGTGTCAGGACATAAGAAGAAATTATTTGGTTTTTAGCAGATTCTAAAAATATTTAATCTCATTAACAACAACACATGACATAGTACACCATGTTGTTCTTTATTCAACAAAAACTAAGCCAAAATGTAAAAGCAATGTGTGAAAAACTAAGTACACCCTTAGTGCTTCCATAGGTATTAAGAGGGCAAGTAGCAGCCAGGTGCTTGCTGCTTGATTGATTAACTTGCTTAATTGATCATCAGCCAGTGTAAACACCTCTATGCAAACAGAAATTTTAGTGGTTTGCTAGTCTGGACCATTCAGATGCGTGTTAACATGATGCCGAGGTAGTAATTGCTACTACCCATCTGTGTACAAAAGGTTATTAGTCTATTGTTCTATACTGGGAAAAAAAAAAATCACAAGTGGAAAAAATTCAAGACAGTTGGAGAGAACATCCAAACAAATTCACCCCAGTGCCAGACTGTGCGATGCTCAAACCCAAGAGCTACATCTCCAACTCTACAGGCTTCAGTTATCATGTTAAATGCTAAAGTTCATGACAGTACAATTATAAAAAGACTGAACAAGTTGGCTTGCTTAGAAGGGTTGCCAGGAGAAAGCATCTTTTCGCTCTACAAAGAACATGGCAGCACAGCTTAGGTTTGCAAAGTTGCATCTGAACAAGATTTCTGGAACAATGTCCTTTGGAGAGATGAGACCAGAGTAGAGTTATTTGGCTGTAATGCAGTGTCGCATTTGGTGAAACCCAAACACAGTACATCAGCACAAACTCCTTATACCAACTGTCAAGCACAGTGGTGGAAGGGTGATGATTTGGGCTTGTTTTGCAGTCCCGAGACCTGGGCGTCTTGCAGTCATTTAGTTGACTGTGAACTCTTCAGTATAATAAGAAATTCTAGAGTCAAATATGAGGCAATCTCTCTGACAGCTAAAGCGTTGCCCAAGTCATGAAGTGTACATATTTTGTCACACTTCTGCATTTTGAACAACATAATTGAAAGAGGGAGTACTTTTTTCTATATAACTGTATATTTATGTACTGTGTGGTCACTTGAAGACATTTTTACTGTATAAGCACAGTGAGGTCAATCCACAAGAGTCATAATGCCAGACCGACCTACAGAAGACAAGTGTTACTGCACCCACTGCCACTCAGTGATATTATACTCTG
>VUQH01022759.1:16419-31879 GCA_015106775.1 Etroplus canarensis | reverse complement strand
ATATTATACTCTGCTTGAATTTCTTATACAACTCTGAGTTGCCATTTCTGGTTCAAAACTGAAGTGTGGGTTTATTGATCCATGTCTGAGTCAGGCAAAACCTCTACTAATAGAGCGTAAAGTATGGTGAAAGTTTAAGATGTGTTCTGTTCGTGTTCAGCGTCTGTGGAGATAGCTGTAGAAATGACTGGGTTCTGAATTAAAGGATGTTCTTTTTGATGTGCACTTATTTTTCTTTTCAGGGCAATGTGTCACTGAAGGAGCTGAATTTGAGGCCAATGGAGGTTTTCATGTGCAGTGTGCTGAAGCGACAGGGATATGGAGATGGTTTTCGCTGGCTTGCCCAGTATATTGACTGACGTTCTTTAAATAGCCTAAACTAGATTTACCATGCTGTCTGTGCACAAAGACATGGTCCACACAAAACTACCTGCAGCAGAGAGATATTTTATTAAATATGTCAGTAAGAAATCTGTTTTATATTAAAAATCCTTTGTTATTCATGGGTTTGAAGAATTCTGTGTGTTATATCAGTCATACCATAGCACATCAAAGGTAGGTTATGAATCATCGGTCTGTTATTCAGACTGAATGTGGAGAATATTCATCATACTGTGGTTTCTACCTTTCCTTAAAGCCTGTAAAGGATTGTGCTCACCATATAGAACATGACATTGCTGTGAACTTGTTTCTGACCAGGTTTATTTTTGGCTGCTGGTGTGACTTACAGTGAAGGTCAATTTAGTTAACATTGCGTGCTTAGATCAACTCGTCGTTGCTAGAGGATGAAGCAGCTTTGTTGGCACACATGCACATTATTTATCATACTTTATTTATTTCGATTGTCTCTTAGAACAATATTTTTTTCAGGACAGTGCTGCAAAAATGTGTTGCCTACCTCGGAGGATGCCAACAGTTCTTGACTGCTTGTTTGTTTTTAATCCACAAAAGGTTTACAGTTACAGCCAATTGTATTTATGTTACCATAAGTGTATTAACTGACTTTTTGCCAAGAGGACTTACTGCTACACTGTGTTAAATGATTGCAGTAGTAATGAGAATCAGAATACTTTGAATCCCAGAGGGGAAATTGTGTTATGTTAAAGACGCTTAGTTATATATAAAATAAGTAAATGAACATGACTTTATAAATTTCAGTATGTACCAAATAACTCCAAAGTTAAACACTACTAGAAGTCTGTATCAGCACAGCCAGGTGAGGTAACAAATTTGCCTACCTTTTTTCATGATGGGTACTTGCTTTGAAATGACTCGAGTACTTTATGATTAGTTGCTGCTAACAACGTGGAGTAATTTATGAGAGTACTGGAAAGGTGCTAGGATAATAGGTTATACACAATTTTTTGGATAAAATTATTTTGTGTATAAGATTGTTTTTATATTTTGCAGTAAAATTGGCCTGCCTGTTACATCTAGCGTTAAGTATCTGTTACTTATTGGATGTAATGTGCGAAGTTTTCTCATAATAAATATTTTTGACAATTCTTTAATCCTTGTTTGAGTCATTTTATATCCATCCAAATGCACCTCAGACTCTCAATACAGTCATGCCACCTGATAATTCTGCTGTGGTTGGATGTATAAGTGATGGGCAGGGGAGGACTCACTGAACACGCTGTTATCCATCATGGAGAATCCTGACCACCTTCTGCACCACTTCCCAGACAGGCAATGGAGTGCTTTCTAACAGACTTGATTCTTTAGCCATTCTGTTTTCATGTTGTTGGTGTCCCTGGTTTGATTGTCCTGCTGCATAACTAAGTTTTTGCCTTGTTTTAGCTCTCAGACAGATGGCCTCACATTTGACTCTAAAATACTTTGGTATACAGAGGAGTTCATGGTCGACTCAATGACTGTAAGGTGCTCAAGTCCTGTTGCTGCAAAACAAGGCAGAATCATAACCTCTTTTGGCCAAACATTGTTCAAGAAGTCTTGTGGTTTGTTCAGATGCAACTTTGCAAACCTAAGCTGTGCTACTATGCTCTTTTTAAAGAAACAAGGCTTTTTCCTGGCAGCCCCTCCAAACAAGCCAGTCATTTTCTAAATAGGCTGTCATGACCTTTAACATTTAACACGCTAATAGAGGCCTGTAGAGTTGGAGACATAGCTCTTGGGCTTTTTTGCAATTTGGATTGCAAGGTCTGACCTTGGGGTGAATTTGCTGGGACGTCCACTCCTGGGAGGATTGCGGCATTGTGTTAACACATATCAGAATGCTCCAGACTAATTAACTGCATATGTATTTCTTATCTTTAATCTAATACCACATTATTTTATCACATATGTGATAATTGTACCTTCGGCTGTTCCCTTGTATTCTCCCCAAGGGGCCACCACAGCAGATCAATCTGCATTGGTAATTTAGCTGAGGTTTTACACTAGATGCCCTTCCTGACACAACCCTCCATGATGAGAGGGGCTTGTGTCACCACCTGGAATTGAACCAGGGACCTTTTGCGTGTAAAGTGATTGTGAAAACCACAACACTACAGGGAGAGTTATTACATATGTAATAAAAAAGCTTAAAAATGTAAGATTTTCTGCCAAGACATTATCTGCAAAATAAAACATCATGACCACAAGATATAAGGTCATCCAAAGCTGGCATAATGCACAGCAAAAGCAATGAGCAAACTGACGAACTTCCTTAACCAAAGAAACCCCGTGGGTCAGGTGGCAGAGCTTCTCAACAAAAGGTTGGTGGTTTGATTCCTATTTGTGCCAGTCTACACACAGAAGTGTCCTTGAGCAAGCCACTGAAACCCAAATTCCTCTAAATGCATCCATAGGAGTGTGAATGCATGCATGCTAGTTAAACAGGCTTAAAGGCATAGAGTAAAGCTGTAGTGTTTTACACATTTGCCTTACAAGCGAAATGTCCCTGGTTCGATTCAGGGTGGGCTCCTCCCATCCTGGAGGGTTGCGTCAGGAAGGGCATCCGGCGTAAAACTTCCACCGATACCGATTAATCCGCTGTGGCGACCCCTTGGGGAAAATACAACAAAGCAGCCAAAGGTACTGTACATTTTAAAGCCCTGTATGAATGGGTGAATAAGGCTTGTAGTAAAAAGTGATTTAAGTGCTCAGTTAGAGCAGAAAAGCGCTTTATAAATACTGGTCCATTTACCATTTTCCCTGTCTTTAAAGTGGAAAGTCTTCTGTTTCATTTTTTTAAAGCATGGGAACTAACGTTCTAACAAGGTACATAAACACGTCTTTTTTCCTTGTTTCCAATTGGCGAGGGGGCGTTTTCTTTCTGACCAATCACGTGCAGAAATATAACACAACCAGGAAGTTGTAAGCAGAAAGAAGAAGCACTGTGAGAAACATTTACGATAAACATATATATGATAGCCACAATGGTGTACCTGCTTTGTGTGAGTGTGTGTTTTCACTGTACTTTGTACCCATTTTTAATGAGTTGCTTTTTCGGCGTGTGTCTCCAGTTTGTTAAAGGCCATTATCCACCTCTCTGCTCTGCTGAAGAATGGAGCTGAAGGACGTGGAGAGGCGCTGCTGTGTTGTGAAGGTGTCAGAGGCCGTTTCAGTAAAGAAACCCGTGAGCTGGAGCGGAGTCATCGTCCACCCTCAAACCGGAACCATCGTGTGCACCGGCCTCCCGTTTTCACGCTTCATTACCGACACAGACCCCCTCTGCTGGGACCGCGGCTTCCTGCCGCCGCACAGCTTCAGTGACAAACTCAGCGTCCGCGTCAGCTTCTCTGCTCACTTAGACACCGAGCAGAGATCATTCACGCACCCCGAAAGCGGAGCAGCGGGGCGGCAGGAGGCTGCAGCCGAGCTGCTGATGCTGGTGAACTGCGTGGAGTTCAAACATGCTTTCCAGGCGGTTTTCCAAGAGGCTGACCAGTGGCGTTTCCACTGCGATGAAGAAGATGAGGAGCTGCTCAGAGATTTCCGCTTCCTCAGCTGGTTTGCTGTGCTCAGGGCAGGTGCGGTGGCTAACAGCAGCCAAGATTCAAGCACCATCCCGTGGCTGAGCAGCTCTTCTCTGCAGAAAGGCCGGCCAGTTGTTGCATGTGGTTCACCTTTTGGCTCCCTCTGCTTGGATCTCTTCATCAGCACCCTCAGCAGAGGTATCATTAGTAACCTTGCTGGAGAAGGCAACTCAGTCATCCTCACAGATGCCCGCTGCCTGCCAGGCACAGAGGGTGGAGGGTTGTTTGTGGTGAAAGGTGCAGACAGTGTGCATCTTATTGGGCTGATTGTGTCTCCATTTGGCTGGAAGGCCAATGAGTGGATAGGCCTCACTCTGGTCTGCTCTGTCCACTTGATCTTTAGGAATGTCATCAGCTGCATGAGTGCTCACGATCCACTCAGGGATGTTTGGCTCCAACCAGGAGAGGCAGGCCTCCAGATGTCCACCACAGCTCATGAGTCAAATTCTGTTAAATACCCCACGGTGTGCTTTGTGGACAGTGGACTGTTCTGGGGCTCAGGGGTTGTTGTCACCTCTCAGCTGGTTGTGACTTGCCGGCATGTTGTCAACGGAAAGTCTACAGTCCGTTTGAAGTTCCATCACAGGGACAGGTGACAGCACATTCATTATCCCAAACCTCCCCTCAGGTGCAGGGTGTCAGAGAGTTCTCAGCCGTAGCCTCTGTGCACGAAGGGGAAACAATTCACTTAAACACAAAAATGTGTTAACAGGTCTTAACACTACTCTTAAATCTTCTATTCAGAATTAACACTTTATCATAGGAAAAACACAAGCATTAACAAGTACTCTTTTATTTTTTGTATATTCCTCCTACTGTCAAAGATTGTGAGAGATTTGCTGGAAACTACTGAAACTCAAAGCCAATTTAGTTGTATTTACTTGATAAATTGGACCTTCGCTCAAGTGTATATGTTTACAGTTCTGTAAGATGACTTGCACCTATGACAAAGAACTAAGGTTCTGCCACACCAGGAAGTGCCAGAGAAATTCCTTTTTCCTTCACATATGCTTCTACACCATATATTGGTTTATGGTATTACACTGTATACGCTAAATGGACAAAAGTATTGGGTCACCTACATATAACGCCTGCAGGAGCTTTTATGACATCCTGTTCTAAATCCATAGGTGTTAATTTGGAGGTGGTCCCCCTTTGCAGCTATAACAGCTTTCAGTTTTCTTGGAAGGCTTTCCACAAGATTTTGGATTGTGTCTGTAAGATTTTTTTGTATATTCCTTCCGAAGAGCATTTGTGAGGCCAGACACTGATGTTGGATGAGAGGACTTGACTTGCAATATCTGTTTTAGTTCATCCCAAAGATGTTCGCTGGGGTTAAAGTCAGGTCTCTGTGTGGGCCATGCAAGTTCTTCCACAACAAACTCATCCAACCATGCCTTTATGGACTTTGCTTTGTGCACTGGGACAGAGTCATGCTGAAACAGAAAATTACTTTCTCCAAATTATTCAGTAGAATAGCATAGAATAGTTTGAAACACCTTGATAGGCTGAACCATCAAGATTTTGCTTCTCTGGAACTAAGGGCCCCAGGCCAACCCCAGAAAAAAAACTATAGCATTATCCCTCCTCCCCCAAACTTTACAGCTGGCACAATGCAGTCAGTCAGGTAATGCTGTACTGACATTCACCAAACCCAAACTTGTCCATCAGACTGCCAGATAGAGAAACGTAATTTATCACTCCACAGAACATGTTTCCATGGCTCCAGGGTCCAGCGGCAGCTTGATTTACAACTCTCATCTGATGCTTGGAGATGTCGACCTGTGTGCAGCTACTCAGCCATGGAAACCCATGCCATGATGCAGTTGTTGTGCTGATGTTAACAACAGAGGAGGTTTTAAATCCTGCAGTTATTCAGTCAGCAGAGCATTGGTGACTTTTAGGTGTTAGGCTCCTTAACCTCACTCTGTAAGTTTTCCGCTTTGTGGCTGAATTTCTGTGGTTCCTAAATGTCTCCGCTTTGCAATAATATGACTTACAGTTCATCATGGAACATCAAGGAGGGAAGAAATTTCATTAACTGTTTTGTTGCAACATTGGCATCCTATACAGTGCCATATTGGAATTCATTGAGCTTATTAGAATAGCCCATTGTTTCATAAATTTTTGTAAAGGAAGACCACATGGCTAGGTGCTCTGCTTTTTATAACTGTGGCAATGGAACTGAATGAAACACTGAGTTCAGTGACTAAGAGGTGTGGCCCAGTATGCTTGTCCATGTAGTGTATGTGTTTGTAATTGTAATGTTATAAAAACAATGTCCACCTGAGTAGAGCTTTAATTAGTTAAAATTAAAAAATAATCTGTGTGAGTTTGTCACCTTTCTTCTTCTGTTCATTTCTGTTTCCCAGTGTCTATGATACAGTGGGCGATGTCCTTTTCTCCACTAAAGCATCTTCACCCTATGATTTTGCTTTGGTGCAGCTTAGAGACTCTGTCCCAGAAACTGTGGTCCCTCGAATGCGTCAGAGTTTCAATCCAGGTGTGATTTCAGTCTTGTGTAGCAAAAACAGAATTATTTTTAAGTGCATTATATTCCGTGAGAGAGGACAACTGTTTACACTCATGAACCCATCATGAATTTCACGTCGAGCTTGTTTCTTTTCTGGCTTCAGGTGAATCTGTATTTGTGGTTGGATATGGCGGGCTGGGTCGGAGTTGTGGGCCATCCCTGACGTGTGGCGTCCTCTCCAAAGCCATCAGGTGGAATTGCCAGCCTGTCATGCTCCAGACCACATGTGCAGTACAAGCAGGGACCAGCGGGGGTGCTGTTGTGCAGAAATGCTCAGGAGAGCTGCTGGGTGAGGAGCCCTTTTGCTATAAAACCATGTACACCATTTGAACAGAGGGGGGCAGATGATAACCACAGAAAACCTCTCTATGTAGAGAAAAGACGGCTGTGCAAATCCGAGTCCTCAGTCTGCACTGCTGTATTTACTATTTAAAAATTATTAATTATTTACTGCTTTGCAGGTATTGTTTCCAGCAACACAAGAGATTTGGCCACTAAAGTGACTTACCCGCACCTGAACTTCAGCATCCCAGTGACTGTTTTCCAGAAACCGTTGCAGCACTTTAACCAGACAAAGGATGTTAATGTATTCAGGGAGCTGGATACCACGGAAAAAGAAGTGAAAAGGGTGTGGAGACTGCAGGGTGCTCAAAGCAAACTGTAACTGAACAAAACTGTTTTTCATATGCACAACAAATGTATTTCACACCTTAATTTGCCACAAAGTCACATACTTGAAGGAATAAATGCTACTTATCATCCCAGAGTTGTGGGCAAGTGTAAAATCCTCATAAGATTACTAATGTTAACAGCCACTTTAAAATTGCATTTATACCTGTTTTTTTTGTGCTGTAAAGTAATTAAATGAATTAAAGTTTATTCAGGTAACCTTCAGTGTTTTGTTAGTGTATTGCTGTACACATCAGCCACAAATCCCCATGGTTCTGTATCTGTATCATTCATTTTTCTGATGTATTGATAAAGCCGTCAAAAAAAAAGTGAATCATGTTTCACATTTAACTTCTGACTCCTTGCTTATAAACATCAAAGGAGGACACATTTCTCCAAGCATGTGTTTGATTTACACCTGCATCTGGTACATATGGTTTGTTCTTACCAAGCAGGAGGAATATTCAGCATAATAAGCTGACAGGCTCCTGAAAATGATTGGTCCCTTTGGGTAGCCAGAGGACTGCTGTTGGTATCAGGTATTCAGACATCTGTTGGCAGACATACCCACTCACAGCTAGCACATTTGAGCTTTCACCCACTGGGACATTACTGGTACTGATTTCCATTATCACAGAAATGTGAAACTGAGAAAGGACATTTCAGAGGATTGGTTACTGTCAGTTTTTACAATGCTAAGACAAGCTTTCTCGGCCCGAACTCCAGAGGATATGCACACGCTCTAACATGCTGAAAGGTTTCTATTTCCCTGTTCCCGGGCTGAATAGTTCACAGAGGAGAGGCTTGAGCAATATCCTGAGGAAACTGGGGAGAGACTTTTCTAAAGGCATCGTACTGTTAGAAGTGCTGATATGCAGACTTGGCTCTGTATCTCATTTCTGCTGGTTCCCCATAGCTATAAGCAACATTTCACTGCAGAATGAGGTAAGGCAAGTGAACTGACAATAAGATCTAATCCTTAGAGAGAAGCTTGCACAGACACAAGAGTGTTTGAAATAGTATTTTTAGAAAAATGTGCATTATAACATTATTGTGGGCTCAGTGTTTGTCCTTGACATTCAGGTTGTTTTAAACACAGGGGATTTCGAGACGCAATGCTGGACTGACCCATTAAAATAAGGAAACTACAGACAGAACACACTTAAATTTTATTTCTGTGAACAGAACTCTGGCCTGTTTGTGTGCGCTAGGGTGGCATTTTTTGCAAGGTGTTTTGATTTTTAAAAGTGTGATACTTACAGTCTGACTAGTAAATCAGCATGGTTCATATTATCTACTCAATATTGTTTGGGCAGCAAGGGGGTGCAGTGGTTTGCCTCACAGCAAGAAGCTCCACTGTTCAAATCCACCAGACAGCTGGGGCCCCCTCTGTGTGGAACCTGCGTGTTCTCCCTGTGCCCATGTACCTCAGCCTAAATTGGTTATAGGTGTGGGTGAGAATGGTTGTCTGTCTCTCTGTGTTAGCCCTGTGATAGATTGGCGACATGTCCAGGGTGTAGCCTGCAATTTGCCCATGACAGCTGGGATAGGCCTCAGCCCCCGTGAACTGGATAAGCAGAAGAAAATGGATGGATGGATGGTATACACGTTAGTCAGCATTATGTAACAAAGGTAAATTTGTTTCTAGGAGAACCTTAGCAAAACCATGAATGCCAGTTTCATGGTAGCACAAGGTGACACTGCTGAGTAAGCTTCATCCTCTGGACCCCACTCATGCATGCAAGCACCTCTCTGTGGGCCAAGTGGTTGACAGACTAACATCCTGGCCAAAAATGGGATTTTATTTGTTAACATAAACACGTGTAGTAACAGTACAGTAAGAATTTTGATAAGGATCCATTCTTCCTCTTCTGGATGAACTGCAATGAATTGTATAATTTCTTAACTTTTCAGTTTTGTGCCTTAAACAGAAATTCACTTTGTCCAAACATGTTGGTTTATGACTAAGCATTTGCATAATTAATCATACTCATCATTCCATCTGCTGTGCTTATGTTGATCTTATTTACCAATTTCTCCCACATATTAACAGGCTACACGGGAACATGGTTAACCTTCTAAACCAGTATGTTATTGCTGTGGGCAGTTCAAAGAGCAGCTGTAGAGATAAAAGCAGAAAATAACAGACTTCAGTGCTGCTTTTTGGTGTTCTTCAAAAAGAAACGTCAAAGCTATGCAACAGGGAATCACATTTCACAGCTGAGATGTTATCTTGAGTATTTGTTGTAATATTTCATTGCATCAATGACTGGCAGCAGCCATTTCAATTTCTGTGTGTGTATGGCTGCGGCACAGCTGTGCAGCCTCACAGAGCTGCCAACAGCAATGTAATACTGAAAGTAGTGTCACAAATTTTAAATCTACTTGCCTAGCTGCGTGTACACTGAATTTAAGGACCTTCATTTCTCTTTTGATAAAATCACCTTTGGCTGCTCCAAGGATACCTAAAAGATTAGTTATATGGCTGTTAGCAGAGTGGGACGAACACATCAATGTTCCAAGGGAGTTAAACACCCCAGTCCAACCGGCATTAACCCTTCCATGGTGTTCAGGTCAACCCTAATGCATTTTATGTTCAGCAAATACAAAGTGGGTTCCCCTTGTAGATGTAGGGAAGAAAGAACCCTGGAACATATACTCACTGGCCACTTTATTAGGTATACCCTTTTAACTGCTCATTAAAGCAAATATCTAAAGTCAATCACATGTCAACAACTCAATGCATTAAGGCATGCAGATATGGTCAAGACAACCTGCTGAAGTTCAAACTGAGCCTCAGATGAGGAAGGAAGGTGATTTAAGTGACTTTGAATGTGGTATGGTTGTTTGTGCCAGACCAGCTGGTCTATGTATTTCTGAAAGTGCTGATCTACTGGGATTTTCCTGCGCAACCATCTCTAGGGTTTATAGAGAACGGTCTGAAAAAGAAAATATCCAGTAAGCAGCAGTTATCAGCACAAAAATGCCTTGTTGATGCCAGAAGTCAGAAAAGAATGGCAAGACTGCTTCGAGCTGATAGGCAGGCAACAGTAACTCAAGTAACCACTTGTTGCAACCAGGGTATGCAGAAGAGCATGAACCTTGAAGCTGCTGGGCTATAGCAGCAGAAGGTTACACCTGGTGCAAATCCTGTCAGTTAAGAACTGAGGCTACAATTTGAACAGGCGCACCAAAACTGGACAACTGAAGATTGGAAAAATGCTACCTGGTTTGATAAGTCTTGAAAGCATGGATGCATCCTGCCTTGTATTAAAGGTTCAGGCTACTGAAGGGGTTTTTTGAATGATTTGGGGGATATTTTCTTAGTACACTTTGGGCCTCTTAGTACCAACTAAGCATTTTTTAAAAGCCTCAGCCTACCCGAGTATTGCTGCCGATCATGTCCATCCCCTATATGACCACAATGTACCCATTCTACTGATGGCAGCTTCTAGAAGATAACACACCATGTCACAAAGCTCAGCTTATCACAAACTGGTTTCTTGAGCATGACAATTAGTCCACTGTACTCAAATGGCCTCCACAGTCACTGGATGTTAATCCAGTAGAGTACCTTTGGGACATGGGTGGACAGAAGATTTGCATCTACAGACAAATCTGCAGCAACTATGTGATGCCACCATTTCAATATGGACCAAAGTCTCAGAGGAATCCGGCACCTTGTTGAATCTATGCCATAAAGAATTAAGGCAGTGCTGAAGGCAAAAGGAGGTCAAATGCAGTTCTAGCAAAGAGTAGGTGATAAAATGACCAGTGAGGGTAGCATGGAAAGAAAAGAGAACACACTCAGTTGTACGGTGGCCACTGCAGCCACATAGATACGTTTATTTATTCCATTTTTTTACTAAACACAATAATTGATCCACATTATGATACGATGTACACTTGTCAACTAAGCAGTATATTCTGCTAGTCTTTCGAGGCATTTCTTACAGGACTAATAGGTGACATTCTGCCTTCTGATACACACAATATATACAAGCTAAAGAGTGACACATGATAAACTTTTTTTAATAAGTCATGAATGAGACAGAGCACTACTGTCACTTATGAGCTGAAGCATATGACATGAACATGGTAAAGTCAAAGGTTTTCGATATTCTAATGTGGCTTCCTCTCTTTTATGCCAGTTTTCGGCCTAAAAACAAAACTGGTTATCTAAAGGTTGTTAATCCGCAGACAAAAGAGGCCAATTTGGACGATTGAAGTGCACCCAACCTTGCTTCATTTTTTACGCAAGCACCTGCAGGTTCTTAAAGTCTCCATTAAGTATCAGCTAAAAACTGCTCAAAGATAGTTCAAAGGACAGACAACAGAAGAGAACAAATATTCACAAGTATGAAGGACAAAATTCATGACCCATAATTTCCTAACTGTGATAGTTCCCCCTCCCTTGCCCATTAACAACTTGTAACATGAATTACTCCCACAACATCTGCATCTTCACCCCTCCAACCTCCCTAGATTCTTATAATCCAGCGTTGTTCTGAGTGTGAGTGCTTGATCACGTCCATATCTTTGCAGGATTTGTGTGTATTTGTATGTGTGTTTGTTTAGGCCCACCGATATGCCCCTGCAGAGGGGTTGCATTACATGCTGGCCCATTTACCAGATATATCCCCCATCATCCACCTCTCCCACCTCTCCCTCCTCTTCTTCAGCCTCCTCTGCAGTCTCCTCAGCTTCTTTCTCCTCCTCATCTTCCCATCCAACCCCACTGCCAAAATCACCTGAATATGCCATTTCGTAATCTGCAGGAAGATGGAGAAAAAACACACAGGGCAGGGAGATGGAGAGAAATTGAATTATCTGCTGTGGCCATCTTGCACATTGCGATAAATTCTGTTCAGCATGCCTCCCTCTCAACTTTGATGGAGTCCTTTCTGCACCAATGAGAAATGCTGAAATCAATTTAAAAACACTGACTACAATGCCAGAAAAGGGGGCATGTATTTGACTTTGTCTGGATTTTAATAGCTATTTCTAAACCTTGCAAAGGGTCCCATTCTTATCAGGCACAGGTTCAGTCCAACCAGCCCTCATTTATCTTGAAAGACTTTTCTCACAACGACAAGCACCGCTTTAGAATGCAAATGACTCTGGACACATGAATGTGGCACTGGTCCCTTCTGTGAGTTATGTTGCAGTGGGCCTCAGTCTTTTAACATAAAGAAAGCCTTGTGCAGAATGCATGTGGGAGATGCGGTATAGAATTGGGCTGATCCGCAATGGACATTTTAATTTTTGGTCTTCTGGCTGAATTTAGCTTTCAAGTTCAAATTCTATAAGTTATCGATAGCTAAAACCTTTGGGACTTACTGCAATCTGGCTTCCCACGAATCCTAGATCCAGCTACCTCTCCTCCGTTTCGGTCAACACACCAACACTCTCCCCTGTCACACTGCTGCTTCCTGTAGAAGCCGTCTTCATCACAGCTAGGAATGAATCGACCTGGCATTTACACGCACACACATAAATAAATAAGAGTCAGGCATGGTAAAGTGGCCTTACCTTCAATACCGCATCATTTCTCCAAGCCCTGTAAAGGCATCGGCAAACAAACCCAACCTGCGTCACATCTTATCACACATGGCACTGAGCCCATGTGACAATGTAATGTATGCAGCAAATGCGGAGGATAATTCTAAATTCCATTAAAACAATATGTTCATGGAGCACTACACAGAGGAATAAGTACTAAGTCAGCATACTGAAGCATACCGAGGTGATGTGGGGGTGGCTGGCTAATCATTATGTTATGAGGGAGGACATATAAAAAGCAGCCTGTGATCACACCTAAGTCGGGAGCATAGTTGTGTTTATCAGTGAGGCAAAAATTAGCCTTGTTGTAAACTTCAGAGATAGATGGATTTGTCATGTCACTGAATTGTATCTTTATAGAGCTGCACTTGTAATGAAAACAATAATTATGAACAGCTGAACTGTCCATCCAGTCAGGGGAACATCAGAGTGTCGGGCTGGCAGATTGCCGCCTGTTCACCGCTCTGTGTCCTTGGAGAGTCTTGACTCAAAGCCCAGTCAGCCAGCCAAAATCTGCAGTGCGTACGTTCATACTCACACACAATCACATATTCACCAGACACATACATGCAAGGCAGACTGATGGCTGCTTTCTTTTACCGTCTGTTGGTATCAAGTTTTAATCCACACAAATGATCAGGGACTGATCCCCTCCCTCCTGCTTTTCATCTGCTTGATGAACCCTCAACCATGAAAGGCAGATCCAATCAGGCTGAAATGGTTTTATGAGAAGTCACCTACCAAACTTTCTCTTGCCTCCATCTAATACTTGGATTCTCTCAAGTTCAGCCAAACAGGGTGGTTCTTAAAAGGAGAGAAAAAAAGGCACAATCAGTCACAGAAGACAGAAAATGACTAAAATCTGACAGAAACAATGAATTGTGACAATAATGTATTTTAGTAACTTTCTGAAGTATTTTCTTCTCAAATAAATAACTGTATAATCTTGGGACCTAGTTTCTGCTCTGTTGGTTGGCTAGCACACTCAATCTCTGAGAGCTGTGGGAGATACAGGCTGTCAACAAGCAGCAGAAATGTTTTTAGTGCCTTGCGGTGACCATTTCACCCCACAGGGGGACTGAAGGATGAGGAGGAAGACAAACAGTGATGGGCCAGCACACAACACAGAGGCAGCTACACCTTAAGGGCAGCTGAGCGCCTTGAAGTTTGATTGCATGTGCCAGAAGGGAAAATGTCAGCAATACAGACAAGAAAATGTGGTCCTGTAGCCTACAAACCACACATAATCCCCAGAACACTCACTCTCTCTCCAGAAGCAGAGGCACCATTCAGCAGTGGAGACTTTGCCGTCCCTGTAGGAGTCACAGGAGTTGAAGAAGGGCCGAATGCAGACCTCATACTTGTCTAGGTTGATGGCAGCCAGCTCAGCCTGATCCAAGTACAGGTCGCTATTGGTGTCCAGCTTGGAAAACATCCAGCCTATGGAGTCCTTACAGCTGGCCACCAGGCTCCTGTCCAGCACTACCAACACAAAGGCAGGCAAACAAACATTCATTTTTATCAGTGGACAGCTGCACAAATAAAAAAAATCATGCCAGTGTGCTCAGAAACCTCTCCTGTGTCCAATGCAAATTGACAGCATTTATTATCTTCCTAATGCTATGCTCTTCCCGTGCTGCCAATTTCAACATTTAAAAAGTTTTGTATATGAAAAAGGAATTATAACATATCATTATCCAACTTTACACTCTGGTTAAGTCTTGGTGCCATCACACTGTTGTGTTTTAAAGCATAAACACGCTCCTGTATGTGATACAGTGTTATCTAAACCATTCATCCAAGACTTTTTCTAGTGTTTGGTCGTGAACTTTATCCTACTAGAGTTATGGAAAACAAACAAAAAAGCCCAACAGAACCATAAAGCTACATTTTATCAGAGTATTATTTTCCTACTGGACTTCTTTTTGCTGCTCTAATTACAGTGATTGCCTGGTACAATTACTAGTTACAACACCTTGAACCTGAAAATAGCTTGTGGAAGGCATCCAGTTTATTTATGGTGCATCAATAGGTTTTTATGAATTTAGACATCCAGAGACTTTTAGTGTGAAACTGCCAAGAGCTGCAGCGCCGACCATCAGCAGCAGCAGCACCAGCCATAATATCAAAAATAGATTTATGGCTTGTTTAGACATTTCACAGTGCACTACCTGTGAGTAAAGTATTGAAATACCCTCTTAATGCAGTTGAGTTTATTAAGTAGGAGCTCTAACCTGATGTGGTGCTGGCTGCAGTTGCTTTGGCTCCAGGCTTGCTGTTGTTGTTCTGCTTGGCATTACTCTGAAGTAGCTGGAACCAGTCCCTAAGACGTTCCCCAAGATCAGCCAGATCCTGTCCGGTGCAGCTCTCTGTGTAGACAAAAGGGAGAGAAAGAATATAATATCTGCTGAAACCATTATTGCTGTTATGATGATTGTTGTGAAACTTTTGGAAAACCTTTTTATGTTTAATATGTTGTATGTTCTCACCATGTTTACTCTCCTTGGATGTAGGAGCAGTAGTCGGACAAGGACACAGACCAGAACACTTCAGGGTAAGATCCTTCCCTGTAAGACACGCCTGCTGCTCCAGTTTGCACTGCAACACACACATATTCATTAACACACACACACACACACACACACACACACACACACACACACACACACACACACACACACACACACACATATTCTTAAACTTCCCAGCCATCTGT
>VUQH01022759.1:0-16399 GCA_015106775.1 Etroplus canarensis | reverse complement strand
ATATATTCACACACACACACACACACACACACACACACACACACACACACACACACACACAGACGACATTGACAAGGGGACACAAAGGTGAAGTGAAATGAGTTATTGCTGCAACACAGATCAAATATTCATGAGGTGACCAACTGTAAGCCTTAATTCAAAATCTGAGTCTTGCTCCTGAATGCGCTTCCCAACCTTTACTTGCGCACAAGGTCAGAAATAGTGATCCAAAAGACAAAGCATTAATCAATAAACACATGGGATTCTGTCACCGCAAGCCACCAATTAGTTCCTCTGAGGCCATATATCACAGCTCTTTGTCCCAGTTATTCCCTGGAGATTCTCCTCACACTGCTTATCTCTGAACAGTCAAGGTGTGTGTCAGTTCTTACCACACAATGCAAGATAATAGTAAACCTATGTGTGCATTGGTATGACCTAAATTTGCAAGAGGCGTCTGGGCTATTTAGCGGCAGAGCACATAGAATATTACAGAACATATGTGTTGTAATAATAGTCACTGCTTCAAAGAAGAGGAGACACTGCAGTACCACTACCAAAAATTCCTACCCTCCACCTATACCAAGTGGTTATTTCTACCTTAACTTTGTGTTTTACAGAGGAAAAAAATGTTTTTAAACTGCTTAATCACACATGAGAAATACGTAGCCATTTAAGTGACATATTCTTCATATGAATTCATAGAATAAAACAGCACCACAAACTGCTGAATGCAAAACTACCAAATGCTGTAAAATATTTTAAGTGATTATGTTAAAAGGATGTTGTAAAAGACTGCATTGGTGTTCCTAATAAACTGGAACTCAAGTGCATACCACAGTATTGAAAATATATGTAAAATCACATGAAAAACGAGCTCCCTGTGGATGCCACTAAAAGGATATCCCTTTTCATGAATGCTGACCTGACCCGACACCACCTGATGTGATGTAAGGCTATATACCATTGTCAATTTGTTTTTTTTTTTTCGCTTATATTTTTAAAATTAATTGTAGTTTTATGCAAATTAGATGATTAAAAACTGACACGCAGAAGCAAAGTTGATTTCTTAATATCCCTGAAAATTTTTGATCAATTTCAGCTGCAGCAACAGTAGATGGCTATGATGGCAGACATGACACATCACAATCAGTTTCATTTTTCTTTAAATCTAATCTAAAATCTAATCAGTCATACAAAACTCTTAAATGTGCAAAACTGAACCTTTGAAAACAGTCTTTAATTACACTAAAAAATTAAACTGGATTGCAGGGAAAAGACAATTCTGTCTTTGCCTCAACGTATTAAGGAATTGTACCAAACTAATGCGGACATTATGATGTCATTTAAAGAGCTGAGAAGCAACCATAAATTCAATAATAAACATTTTTTCTAGGTTGTTTTTCTAACAACCTAGAAGTTTTATATATAAAAAGCAGAAACTCATGCTAAGGAAACTTTCACAAACACAAATGAAGAACTTACAACAAAAGATCATTTAAGGAAAGGAAATATATCGATCTATTATAATTTATTAATATCTCAAGCTCAAGAAAATTCACAGGATAAATTGACTGCATGGAGGGAAGATTTGAAGTCCGAAATTAAGATTTAAAGTCTGAAATTAAGGAAGATTAGAAAGTAGCCTGTACTCAGTAAACAAAGAATAAATGCAATTTTTCGCGATACAAATGTCTATATTTATATATAAATATGCATATACAGATGGCTATATATGTAACATCTGAGAAGCCGAACAGAACAAAAATATTCCAGCTATTTGCATCAGATGTAATAAAATGAATGAACGTAACAAAAAAAGCAGAAATGACGTATGAGAAAGAAAGCCTAGAAGAAGTGTTATACTTTTCTTATCTATTGCTTGTTGTTGTTATTTACTGTATGTTTGTCATGTATCATTGATCTGATGTAATTGTTATTTTTCATTATATGCTAATTCTACCCCCCAAAAGTGAGCACATAATGTAATCATCAGCACTGCTGTTCCCACAAATCCTTTGTGCCATCTTGACAAAAACTATTTGATGCAGGATTTTGAATTTTGGTAAAGTGGTAGTCCTTCATGTGATGGGGAAACTGATTAGATTTTTTAGCCTTTTTTAAAAATACAGATCGACTGCTGGTGGCGTTTTCTGGATTTTTCTTTTTTTAACATTTAAGCCGTCTCTCTGTGACTATTCTATTGATCTGCACGAAACAAAAAAGCAAATTGATTGTGGGATCATACACATTCATGGTAACACCATGTCATGTCAGCTACCATTGCCGCCTGCTGGTGCCACTGCTAAAATCGATAAAAACTGCAAATTTTTAGCTATATCTCTGTGACTATTCGCCTCATCAGCACAAAACAAAAACTATAATGATCATGGGATCATATATGTTCATGGTGGCACCTTACAACCACTATTATCACCTCTGTTGCAAATCCTTCGTGTGACCACAATAATGCAAAAAGTATTTGATGCTGGATTTTGAATTTTGGCACAGTGCTGGACCTGATTAGATTTTAAAATCATTTTTAAAAATATAAATTGGCTGCTAGGTGACGTTTTCTGGAAATTTTAATCTCTAACTGCTCCTCCGACTGACACGAAACAAAAACCAAATTGATCGAGGGATCATATACTTTCATGGTGACACCATGATGTGTCTGCCACCATTGCTGTTTGCTGATGCCATGGCTGAAATGGGTAAAAACTTTTCAGGGATATTAAGGAATCAACTTTGCTTCTGCATACGCTGGATCTTAACCATTCAATCTACATTAACATAAAAAGGCAAAAAAAAAACAACCACTTGACTGTGGAATCTACACATCACATTGCGTCAAGTGGGTTGGGGCCAGTCAGCATTTGTGAAGAAATTAGGGCTTTTTGGTGATATCCCTTCAGTGGTCACACAGCGACCCAGGGGAGCTAATTTCAGTTATGTTTTTATATTAAGGATGGGAAATCTAATAAAGTTGTTGTTTAAAAATTACGGGTGGCATAATTTAGCTAAATCATATGCTTGTACCATTAGGGCACAAAACCTTAAGGTAGAAAAAAAAAACCCTAGATAACCTTAACTTATTTCCCAGCATAATTTGTATGTCCGTGTTTCAGAGTACCTTTGAGGCATAGTTGTGACCATCAGATCCACACACAGGCCCAGCGGAAGAGATGGGACAGGGATGACAGTTTCCATCAGGAGACCTGAGAGCAGGCTGCTTCAGTCTGCAGGACCGGGTACACACAAACACCTCAGTCTCACTAAGTCCACCTTAGACAGCAACTGCTGCTATACTTCAGATAACAGACACAGCAGCATCAAAATATGAGCATGAAGCTAACAGCCACCCTCCATGTTGTCCAAATGTATTAGCTTATCATTAAACAGCAGGCAGTCGTATTTACACTAGTGCACAAACAAGCTTTATTACTACCAGTGTGGCTGACAGGGAAAAAACCTCCAGTGTGCAACAAGCCACAGAGAGTAAACCTGCTTGTGTTGACCTCATGTTAGTGTACGGAAGAGGACTTTTGACTATTTCTGTGTTTTGGGAATTAGTCAATTCTTGCCCAGGGGCTATACACACTCACCTGTGCTCAAGTTTCTTGCGGTTGACGCATACAGCTCTCTGGTAGCCCTGGGCGATACACACCTTGTGTCGGCTGCACTTAACCTTTAGACAAGGGTCCTTGGTGGTGTCTACATCTAGGGAGAAACAGAAAATGAGATATAAACTGTAGCCTCCACACTGTTTCCCTGTTCCCTTTTCTCTGCACATCATTTTCAGTTATGCTTCCAATCTCGCCCGTCTACTTGCTCAGCATAATGAGAGTCAGTTTAAATCATTAGGGCTGTGCTTTAGTGTTGGTCTTATACTATTTTAAATATGTATTGTGAGGCACTTTGATTTATTGGGAGGAAAAAAAATTCTCGAATATGAAAATGACAAGACCTTCAAACAGGATGGAGCAGATTTGTTTGTCTTTTATGCAGGTCTAACTGTTTTGATCATCTTAGGTCACTGTCTCAAAATTAGCTCTTCTATCAGTCAAAATGTTGATATTCAGAGACCGTGCAAATGTCATGCATGACTGGCAGATTTCTTTTACTTATTTAAATTTACTGCTACACTCACATCTTGCTAAGACAAACACTTCTTGCAATGCAGGCAAAAGCTGAGGTGGCTGGGCTCAGTCTGCCACATCCATCACACTCTCTGCTAGCAGCTAATGTTGGACTGGGTGTCAGCACCTCACACACACTCATAAGTCACAGCTGTCTCTTCCTAGCAGGCCTCCTGGAGCCTGACCTGGATGTCGCCCTCTATTCTCTTTAGCTGCTTCAACCTATATTCATCTACACTATCCATCAGTACAGTTACATAGCTACACAGCTTTTCCCCACACTGCTATTGCACGTTTCATATGTGTGACTAATATGCTTTTTAATCATGCATTCATTGATCTTCTGTCCTCACTGTATCCTGTTTTATGGCACTAAGTAAGCAGGCTTAGGATCTCCTCTCTTGTCCTCTCCGGTGGCAGAATGCATTCATTCTGCCTACATCACAGGATTATTGAAGCAAACTGACAGAGATCTGATTTGAGTAGCAAATCCAAAACAATACACCCCCCTGCCATGGCTGAGCTGGTTGTATAACTGACTGACGGACTGCTCTGCTGCTAGGGAGAAGGCTCAGAGGCATTAATGCCCAGATGCAGACTCCTCATCCATTTAAACTGTCAACAGTGGAGCCTTATTCTCTGGTTGCTCCTTATCCCAGTTGGCATTGATTGTGTACGCTATCTTAGTATACAATATCACAGACATCTCCTAACCTTTTGCTATTTCTCGACTGAGTCCTCTTTTGTCACTGCCTGCTTTTCTTTTCCTTGCAGATTTGATGCTTCGCCCCCGTATAAGGACAGGGTGATTAAGTGTAGTAATGGGGATATAGCACAATAGGTGAGGAGGCACATAAGCCAAAGCTATAAATTTTGAAACCCATTTAACAACAGAAATGAAAAGAAGTGGAGAAGAACAAAAACATAGAAGATAATCTTGGTTTTCTAATAGCAAAACATTTGTAAATAAATCTTGTCTGTAGCGAGTGGCTACAATACTGGCACAATGTTGTGTTGTGAGTACAGAAGCATAAGGTGCCTGCCTGAGCCTCATGTTAACTTAACAGGCTTCCACGGATTAAAGCAGTGCTTGCGATGATGACGTTTCCATAGCAACAGGCTCTCCGTGGTCTGGGAATCATTTCTGGGTTGACTGTGATTTGCAGCTCAGTCTGGTGTTTCTAAGAACTCTCTCACTCTCTGTATCTGAACCCCCCTGCTGTGCAATCATGTTTATCAACCCACCTTTCTTCCATCTTTTCACATTCCTTTGTCTCCTGTTATCAGACATCCTTACTGCGTGCTCTCACACTTGCCTTTTTGCTTATTATTTTCCGCTTTGCATCCAATATTTCTCCACCTATTCCCTGATGCACCCACCTACTTTAATTTTTTTACTTTAAGAAAGTCTGTTTTACGGTTTTAAACTAACGCCTGCAGCAGTAAACCTCTCCTAATTAGGCACCCCATGCTTCAGTCTAATCCAATTGAGATTTGCATGAGGTTTATCCCTGCAGATTGAGGATAACGTAGGGAGAGCTCAGGCCACATCCTCATCATCAGCTCTCTTATCTAGTATTTAAACACTTAGTCTCTAATGTCATCAGTGCTATGTTGCTTTCGAGGTAGCAGTGAAGCAAGACATGTCTCTGCTGTTTAAAAACGTTAAGGCACTTCATGAAAAAAAAAGAGAGTCCAGCCAAGAACTAAATGAGCAAATTAATTGTGTTAAAACCTCCTCTGGCATTAACATCAGCACAAAAACTGTCTGCCAGAAGCTTTATGGCATGAGTTTCCATAGCTAAGCAGCTGCATGCAAGCCTTACGTCACCAAGCACAATGCCAAGGGGTGATGGAGTGGTGCAAAGCAAACCAACACTCATCTCTGGAGCAGCGGAAATGTGTTCTGTGGAGTGACAAATCACACTTGTCTATGTGACAGAAAATTCAGGATGTTAGGAGAACGTTATGTGCCTGAGTGCATTATTCTAACTGTAAAATTTGATGGAGGAAGGATAATGCTATTTGGTTGTTTTTCTGGGGTTGCCCTGTGCTCCTTAGATCCAGTGAAGGGAAATCCCAATTCTTCAACAGCTTGGGGAAGGTTCTGCATAACAGTTCACAAAGTAAGGTCCATAAAGGCATGGTTTTAAGTTTGGCGTTTAAGAACTTGACTGGCCCACACAGATCCCTGAACTCAACCCCATCGAACCCCATGAACTAGAATAGATTGTGAACCAGGCCTTCTTGCCCAACATCAGTGCCCGACCTCACGAATGCTGTTTGTGATTAATGGGCAAAAATTCTCACAGACACACTCGAAAAACTTGTAGAAAGTTTCCCCAGAAGAGTGGAAGCTGTTATAGCTGCAAAGCGGGGCCCAACTTCAGATTGATGCCTATGGATTTAGAATGGGATGTCATAAAATCTTCTGTAGATGTAATGGATAGGTGGCCCAGTACTTTAGTATAGTATAGTATAGTATATTTCCCAAAAATCAGACCATTACAGTAAAAATAAAAATGTTGATTACTGGCAGTTTTAAGTCACATAAAACCATTACACAGTTACAAAACGTATTAGGAAGAAATAGTAGTGAAATAACTATAATTCCGGCTACAGTGGGGATTTATGAAATGCAGTTAGAAAACGTAAAATAGAAGCAAGTCAGTAGCATGAATATTTGTTTTAAGTACAAGGTGAGGTTGGCTCCTCTTTTAACAAGCTGATTCCTGCACAGCCTTTTATGGTTTGAAATTATTGGACAGAAGAAACCCCAGGTGGCCTGAAAAAGGTGTATAGGAAGAGGTGGCACCAGACAATTTTGTACAGTGTGTTGGTGAGGAGGGCAACAAGAGAGCCCCTAAGGAATTTAATTGGCTGTTTTTGGAGGTTGAGAGTTGGAGTGGTGCAGATACGTGATTTGTGCAGTGTGTACAAAGAGCTTGGTAAAGTCCCTGGAGGAGGAAGAGGCAGAATCACTGGTTATTGTGAAATAAAACAAGGCAATAGAAGGGAAGCTGTCTTACAATGGGCAGGATTGTTCCAGCAAAAATAAATTAGTCTCTTTATCAGAATCAGAATCCTTTATTAATCCCAGAGGGAAATTGTATTTTGTTACAGACATACAGTTATATATAAATAAATCTAAAATTTGAAAGGCAGTAGATATAAATTTGAGGGGTAAGAAAAATGGTAAAAATAAACAAATAAACCTGTGTGTATGAAATCTATTCCCTTTACCTTGCGAGTCCTGACAACAATATCTATTAACAGCCTCACGAGGTATTAAACTATAGTCCTCGCAGAGCGTGGAGTGTGTACATTCTACTATTTCCACGTGGTGTACCATTGATATAAAACCATTGCCATGCCAGAAAGTGACCATTTACCATTCATTTGTCCCCTCTGGCGGAGATTGACATATGTAAATGTACACTTGAAAGTGTACATAAAAAAGATCAATGCTGTACACAAGCACTTGTTCAGTCATTAATGGACTGCAGAAATAAACTGCTTCTACACTGCAAGTTCATAAAGACATGCAGACAAGACAAAAAGAAATAATGAAAAATCTTGAATAATTTGACATGTGCTGCAGATACATAAATACACTTTAGTCAGATGCACTTTAGTCAAAGAAATGTTATTTGGATATATTAGTTCTTGGAAAGCAGCCAAAAGACCCCCAGCACAGAACAGAGCAGGCAGAACAGACATGACACCACCTAAAGCACTGGAGTTGAAGGCAACTGGATTTCTTATTTGGTTTTGGAAGGTGTTTTATTTTTAATTGGAAAGGCATCTTCACCAAAAAGAAGTCCAGTTGCCTTTTACTCTAGCCCCTTCAGACCACCATGACTTGGAGGACCTACACAGGGACACTGACTAAAGTGGGATTTATGCATCTTCATTAAATCTACAGATTGTAACAGAAAACCCATCTGAAACAACATGCCATATCCTGAAGTGCACCTCCGTAGATATGTAACTTCACTTCTGTCATATTTGAGGGTGTGACCATGTGGAAGGACTCCAGGAAGGAAGGTGAGCTTTTATTAAAGCTGCAAAATCAATTTAACAAAGCCCAACATGTAGTGCAGAAACGCACACAATCAGAAGGACAACACACACAAAAAAAATGAACTAAAGAGAGACAGGGGTATAAATAGACTCAGACTAATGAGAAACAGGAGCAAGAGGAGCACAGGTGACAACAATCAAGGAATCAGGAGAGACAACAGGAAGCAAATCACAATACAACACACAGGAAACAACAGATACCAAAATAAGACAGGAAATGCATAAAACTCAAATGGAGTAACTCAGAAACACGGAAAACAATGGGAAGGCAGGAAAAAAAAATATAAAATATAACTGCTTGGAACGGAACTCAAAGACCCTAGAACACAATGGAAAGACACAACTTAGAAACTACAGAGCGATACTAAACCAGAATAAGAAAAAAAACACACAGGTACAAAGGAAATAAGCAGCTGTGGCTCAGGAGACAGAGTGGGTCATTTTCCAATAGGAAGGTTGGCAGTTCGATCCCTGGCTTCTCCAGTTTACATGCCAAAGTGTCCTTGGGCAAGACACTGAACCCCAAACTACTCCTGATACATCCACCAGAGTGTGAATGTGTGCATTACAGTTACATGCTCTTAAAGGCACAGAATAAAGCACTGTATGAATGTGTGTGTGCATGTTTAAATGAGGCTTGTAGTAAAAAGCGCTTTGAGTGCTCAGAGAAGAAAAGTGCTATATAAGCACCAGCCTATTTACCAGGAACAGAACTGAGCCAGTAATGGCAGTCTAAAATGAAAGGGAACATCTAACTGAAAAACACAAATAACAAAAGACAGAGCATGAGCAGGCTAGAAATAGGAATACAAACATAATGGTAACATTACAAAAATACAGACCATGACAACTTCAAGTTGACGCATCCCACAATGACTGATCAGTACCACTGTTTCCTCCTATGAATTTTTGAACTGAAGAGAATGGATCAACTTGCTAGTGCACACCAGCGCAAATATAAATGCTGGCAATGGCACTGTCTACTTGTGTAGGCTCTACATAGATTGACAGCAGAAATATAAATCATGCTTAAGAAATAACAATTAAAGGAGGAGTCTGAAGAAGGTTTCAAAGCAGCTTGCAGGGACAACAGCAAGTGTAGGCTGGCCAAAGTGGAGAAGGTATAAGCTGAGCCATCTGGCAATGCTGGCTGACACTGAGATCTGCTGATGTACCAGGGTACATAAACAACAAACACACTGCAAGTAACGCAAAGACACAACACAAATACTTTGAGGGAACAAAAAAGTGACAATTGCTGTCAGGGCCATTTGTAGGGTCTTTCGGCATTTGGTTGTGTTGTGAACATTTGCAGTACAAGTATTTTCAAATTAACGTTGATGATTCCTTAATTTCCTTGAGTCTTGTCTATGTCAGTTTGTTTTTTTATTAAGTTGCACTGAGCTCTCTTGACCACTCTCACTCAGCAAAGCACTGACTAAAGTGGAGTCAGCCACTGCGATGCCTGAATGTAAATTTCCACCTCGGTCTGTTGACGGCGTTGACTGTCTGTGTGTTGACATTTCCAAAGCTCTGTCTTTCTCTGCACAGCAGTGTAGCGGTCTGGGCAGCCTGGTTGAGAAATGAGGCCTGCAGGCTCAGAGGTTTGGAGTAAAGACATCACACTGATTTAGTGAAGTCTCAGAGGGACAAATCTTCTCTTTTCAGTCTTTCACTTCATTAGGCCAGTCATAAAGGAAGGCAGATCAATGGAGGGAGATAGCACATTTGTGTCAGAATGAAAGAAATGGAAACAGATAGATGAAAGGTTTTATGGTGTGCAAAATGAAAGCTGTGCAATCCTACACATCTGACAACCTAAGGCAAGCATTTTAAGCTTTTCTTAAGTTTCATAAAAGCTAAAGATGCAGATGCCACTTGTGAAGTTGATCCACAGTATGCTGGCATGTTTGACTGCAAAACAGATAAGATGAGAGCATCAATATACGACTCAGGAAAAATTAGGATTAGCTTCAATTAGGATATTTTTTAATTTTTAATATTAGCAATGGCAACGGGTCAAATGAGAAGAAAAATCCAATTAAATGTGTGAAGACAAGCAAAATGAGCTGTTTGCTTTAGGACACAAGGTTTGCTAAATGATATGAGAATGGCATTGGCTTTAGGTCCCTGCAGCCCTGAATTGGATAAGTAGTTAAGAAAAAGGATTGATGCAAAGCTGGCCTGGCACTGTATCTCTTACAGTTTTAATTTTTTAATGTTTTGTGCATTTCTTGGTAGTGTTCTCCTGCTTGTACTCCTTCCTGTGGACAAAATGTTTCCTCTTTACAGATGAACAGACCACAAGAAATTTCTGTTAGCTTCCTATCAGACTCTCATACACCTGCCAACTTGACTTCACCCCTAGTTCACAATTTCCTCCTTATCAAGCTGTCTTAGAGCTGGCAGAAATAAAGTTGATGTCAGTCGTTTTACACTAAATCAAGGCATATTAGCTTCATGCCCCTGCCTCGCTGTCTTCTCGTGCTTTTATATCTCTCTCCTGCCTTTCACTGGAAACCATAATTAGTCCTTCATTAAGTCCTTGGAAATTCCGCTAATGGACTCAGCCATTCAGCTGAGTTCATTTAAGCTGCAAATCAAGTGACAATGGTTGAGGACACGGCTCCATGTCATGACTTCATCTGGCAGAGGCTCAATTAAGGCTGGAGCTGCAGCAACATTTGAGGAAGACACTGCAGACATTCTGCCTCCAATCGTATCTCCTGCTTGAGCGCAAACGGGGAAAAAGGAGGAAGCAGGATGAAGAAATTGATGGGAGGAAGTCAAGCCAGTTTAGCATTTCCTGGGAGAGTCATATGAAATCCACTTGAGCAGAGTGCTAACATCTTTCAACATCTTGGCTGAGGAACCACTGCAAGTGTGGACAGTGCACGTCTGATCCCAGAATAAAAACACAAAACGCTGGAAATGTTGTCTAACAAGATGAGCTAGTTACAGACTGGAAAGCATCACAGTTCAGATACAGGCCTACAGATTCTGTCCCCATGCAGCAGTACAGCTGTGTAATGACATTCAGTTTCAATCAGTCTTGCCGCTTTGCTTTCACGGGGAAAGCAAGCATCACAAGGTGTTATGCAATTTTTTTCTATTTCGTCATTATGTATGGATTTATATGCATGCCTAAATAATGAATGCATTATGAGACATTTTGAGTAGAGGAAAGAGTTTTTGCATGCACATACACTGCAGTATTACACAGAGCCTGTGCTCTCATTATTAAACCTTACTTTTGAGTTTGCATAACTTGGCCGTGTCGTGTGCACTCTTAAATTCTCAAAATGTATCCCTTGGTGTTAATATGGCCTTATTATTGAGATAAGTGGATATACGTTGGATTCATGTGTGTTTTGGGTTATCATGAAGATCACTTAAATACATTTTACAGGATGACGGCCCATTTCACTGGGGACTAGATGCTGAAGTATAAACAACAGAAGATGTTCTGTTTGAACAGAGAAAGTATTGGTGTGTCGGAATAACAGGTGAAGCATTAAAGGGGTGTTTTGCTTTAGGCTGGATTATTTATAACCTTAATGAGACTAGGAAAGAGAGTTTCCTGTCATTCCTTTGAAGCGCTTTGTCACCTGCAGATGAAATATAGTCCTGTCTATTTGTAAGGGATCCATGTACAATATCGTTTACAAATGTTATTATTTTATTTATTCTACAGGAGTTAGCCAAAGACTCATTTTCCTCCACTATCCCTCAGCAAGTCATAATTAAAATGTCCACACAGAGACAGAACAACAATAAGCAAGACAAAACTAAATAACAAAACATATAATACAAATTACACACAGCACATCTCACACACACCTTGTCCGTACCATCAATATTTTGAACATATTAAAAATAAAAATATTTTAACAGAAAGCAAAACAAATATAACACAAGGTCCATCAACAGTAAATATAGAGCCGGAGTGGGGGTATTTCATAGCGATGATATTAAGCTATCTTTTTCTGTGATTTTTTTAAAAAAAGTTTCCAGTGGTCCAATGACTGGTTCTCCAAACTGCACTCAACATGAAATACATTAAGATACAGGGGAAAGGATCATAACATATGCATAAATGTATTGACAGCACTGACAGAAAGAAAGAAAGTGTTTAATTTTTTAAGAAAGAGCCACTGGTATAAAATCTATGCCAAATCACTTATGCGGATTTGTATATTGTGGCGACCTTCTTCTTTCAGCTGGGGTCACCATAGCAAATCATCTGCTCTTATTATCACCCCTACCCCTTTTACCCTTTTCTGTCACACCAACCATCTTCATGTCCTCCTTCACTAAATCCTTGCTCTCTTTCTGCCTTTAAACATGCCCTCTCCTTCTCCTCCTCCTTTGTTTTCACCCAACAGTAGCTTTCACCATCACCCTGCTGGTTAACAACACCGGTGGTGGTGGTGGTTGTTAAACCAGCCCTCAGCCGATCTGATACAGAAATCTTACTGATGATCTGCGTATCTGATTTGGCAAAGATATTAACACCAAATGGCCTTCCTCTTGCAACCCTCCTCATTTTTCTGGGTGTAGGACCAACACAAGGAGTACACTAGCTTGTGCCCCCCTGACTACTGACTACTACCAGCAAGCTACTTTATGATATAAAATTTTTATTGTAAAAAAAAAAAAATAGTTTTGATTTACAAGCACAGATTTGCTGTGCGAGCACATTTTATATTTTTGAACTTTCTGTATCAGTCCCAACCCCTCTATGTTCTATATGACTCTGTATTTGTGCTCTGAACTGAAAGGCTGTGTGCTGAAATAGTGTAGAGTGTTTCACAAATATTAGCAAAACCACTGATGAAAAAACACAATAAGACCAGCATTTACTACACAAATTTTACACTTTACTTTGGAAAGTAGACTATGTTAACTAAATTGCAAAAGAAGTCTAGTTTTTCTCTACAAAAAAGGTTCACAATTGTGTGGTAAAACTCATTAAAATATGCAATAATTAAGATGAGAGTATGTAGTACTTACATTACAGTATCCTGGAGGCCACCAAATTTAGACTTTGACCACTAAAATGTTTCTCTGATGGTGGGCTACTTTGTCATCCTCTGTCTGGCTGGTTCATGTTCCTAAATGCTGAGGACTATAAATATACAAACAAAATAATACTGGGGTCCTCACGATGATCCTTGAGGAACACTCACTGTACACTTCATGCTGCTGGACTGTGCATCATAAGCTTTTATACACTGGATCCTATTTGATATGAAGACATTCATGCCTGTGCACCACATTAAAAGTAAATTTCACTAAGCTCAATGAAATAAACTTTAGAAATAAGATCTTTGTGTTTAACTGTACTGAATGCTTTATGCAAACCTAAAAAATAGACCTACAGCTCTAAGAGCTGCTCTTCTGTTAAGCCCAGATCTTATTTGCTCTATTAGGTACAAGGTGGTTCTTTCAGTGGAATTATTTGTTTTAGAGTACATGTAGTCCCTGCAAAACAAAACTGCTGATATCAAATACATTTTTCAATGAAAACTTTTTCAGCCTTTCATCCTTCGAAAGTACAGGCAGTATGCTTAAGTTTATAGAATTAAAAATAGGAGTGATAATGGCTTGTTTAAAGTCAACAGGAAAAGTACTGTGTTTAAGTATCAGCATAATTTAATTAGCAATCTTGTGAGTCAAACGACACCTATGTTTTTAAATAGGAATGTTAAAGTTAAAAAGCATCATTTCCATCTTAGAGAACTGCTGACGTGGCTAACTTGAGTCTTGGTGACTGTGACCAGACCCAAATGCTGATTTGTAACTATTTATCTATATTTACAAGGCAAGCATCCCTTTTTGTTAATTTTACCTAGCTGATGAACAGACTCAAGAAAAAACAAAACAGCAGCAATGGCACAGATGAACTCAGTTTTAGCTTTGAGCTGAAGCTCTCCTAAAATGTGCTTAGATTCTGAACAACATTTCCAGCTCAATGTACTATTATCTTCTGACTTAGTCAAGCCTTTACACAGTGCATCGACATTTCTGTCTGTTCTAGACTTAATAGCTTTTCTTAATGCCTAATCGCTATCTTCATCATTAGTTTTTGCATTTCTTTTTCCTGAACCGTCACAGTAGCCCTTTCCTTAATAAGTTAACTCTATAAGCAGATTTGTTACAGCCAGCATAAGAAGACCATAATCCCACATCAAACAAATCACTTCATTGTCAAATTCAGATTGCCTCAAGACCTAAAACATTTGTGCGAATAATTGCAGTATTTTGGAAAATGTTTTGAGTCCATTTCTTGGGGCCAAAGGTAATTTTGACTGGATAAGCCAGTAATCAAACTGAAACTTTTATACTTTCTACTGAAATATTAACCAACTGCGTATTGTAGACAATACTTGCCGGGCCTTTTAGTAACTGAGGTGAAAGCATCTTTACTGCAGAAAAGGGCTGGGCATGGAATCATGTTTCAAGGATGCAAGAATAAATCAAGAATCACAGACATAATGGAGTTTCACAATGGCAAGCCAAGAAATTACTAATTACCAAAGTTAAGCAGGAGACTGTAAGACTGATATAAACCCAAGGAATAGCACTTGCACTCGATATATAGTAACACTGTGAAGAAAGCTACTCAGTTGTGGTTTTACATTTAGCTTTAATGGAAGCTGTTCATCTTGGACTTTCACAAGTCTAAAAGCATCAAGAAGGAGGAATACGTTATTTTAGCCTAAAAGTATCTAGTATAGGAAACTTTCTCAGCAAGACAATCAAAAGCTCTTTCCCCCCAAAGAACCATTTTTACTGCATTAACTACGAACATGAAGTTAAAAACAGGATAGTTTTATACTTGAACCCATCCTATACATTATCATCAAACTTAAAGATATCAATAAATATTTGTTCATCAAGGTTATAAAAACTGTTTGCTGCAATTATGTTCATCACATCAATTTCTTTCTCAAAATATAATTTACGTACTTGCTCATGGCACATCCATGAGTAAAGTGAAAATATATAAACATACACTATATGGACAAAAGTATTGGGCCAGCTAATCATTATACATTCAGCAGCTTTAATGACATCCCATTCTAAATCCAGAGGCATCAATATGGGTTGGTTCCCGCTTTGCTGCTATAACAGCTTCCACTCTTCTGTGTGCTGTGTGGGCCAGTCAAGTTCTTCCACACCAAACTCATCCTATCATGCTGTTATGGACCTTGCTTCGTGCAGTGGGGCCCAGTCAAGCTGGAACAGAAAATGACCTTCCCCAAACTGTTTTCATAAAGATGAAAGCATAGAATTTCCCATAATATCTTGTAAAGCTGAAGCATTAAGATTTCCCTCCGCTCTAACTAAAGGACCCAGACCAACCTCACAAAAAGAACCCCATATCAATAGCCCACCACTACCGAATTTCACAACTGGTGCAATACAGTTGGTGAATGCTCTCCTGGCATTCACCATACTTACATTTATTCATCAGACTGCCAGATGGAGAAGCATGATTTGAAACTCTGCAGAACATGTTTTCACTGCTCCAGTGACAGAGTGCTTTACACCACTCCACAGCTTGGGATTGTGCTTAGTGTTGTAAGGCTCGCAGCTGCTCAACCAGCAAAACCAATGCCATGAAGCTCCTGGTGCACACTTTTTGTGCTGTTGTTAATACCAGAGGAGGTGCTGAGTAAGCAGAGTGCAGACAACTTTTACACAGCAACCTGGACCCCTGCTCTGTAACTTTACATGGCCTGCAACTTCATGGCTGAGTTCCTGTAGGTCCTACAGGTTTCAAGGAAGAAAGAAATTTCTCGACCACTCTGGAATTCGGTGAGTTTTTTAGAATGACCCATTCTTTCACAAATGTTTGCAAAGGCAGAATGCACGGCTAGGTGCTTGATTTTATACATCTGTGGAAATAGGACTGAATGACACACCTGAATTAAATGAGTAAGAGGTGTGGCCCAATACTTTTGTGTGTGTATACACATACTGCACTAGGTGCAGTGACTCCCAAGCTAGGTGAGTGGCTCCAGCAGATCCCAGGTACAACATCCGAGATCTCTGTCCAGAAGAGCACAGTCCTAGGAACAGCTAAGATACTGCGCAGGACCCTCAAGCTCCCAGGCCTCTGGAAGAGGACCCGAGCTTGAAGGATAGACCACCCGCAGGGGCGAGAGGGG
>VUQH01022758.1:0-12505 GCA_015106775.1 Etroplus canarensis | reverse complement strand
CCAAGACCTTCTTGCTGTGAGATCACAGTGCTAACCACTACAATGCCCTTCCTTTTCTTTTCTTTTCTTTTCTTTTCTTTTCTTTTCTTTTCTTTTCTTTTTTTTCTGTTTTTTTCTCACTTGAATCCATTTTCAGGTGCAAATAAGTATCAACCACTGGGGCTAAAAAATTATAGTGTAGTGGTTTCCACATTCGCCTTACAAGCGAAATGTCCTTGGTTTGATTTCAGGTGGGGAGACAAGCCCCTCTCACCATGGAGGGTTGCGACAGGGAGGGCATCCAGTGTAAAACCTCTGCCAAATTACCAATGTGGATCAATCTGCTGTGGTGACCCCTTGGAGAGAATACAAGGAAACAGTTGAAGGTACACAGGAGTCCCAAGAAACTGCAGTTTTTCGAGGTGCCACTTGAAGCTGGCTCCAAAGTCACCAAAGTCTCGTGTTAAATTGTACAACGTGGCAGTACTTAAACACACATTAACATAGTAGAAAAAATTCTTTTGGCCTTTATCAGCAACTGTAAAGTTAATATTTATATTTTTTACCTCATTTACTGGCATACTGCAGCATGCCCACTTAGATGGTCATGTGTCCTGACACAGCCAGCTGCAGCCAATAGCTGTCTGCCAGGCTTTACCTCTGTTAAATGGCATCACTGACCTGGATCTCTCTACCCAGCTTGTTTTTAATTTAATTATCTGAAAAATAATAAGGTTTTCTTGTTAATACAAAGAAGAATGTGCTTCAGTTTTGGTAAGTGAAATTCTAATATTTTATTAGTCAGTTACTTAGCAATTGTTAGTTGGTATTCGTGTCTGTGTCCTGCACCCATACAGTTTATGACTGCAGTCTGGTAACATGGCTTTCTTGAATTAGCTGATAACCTAGCATTCTGACTTTTTGTCCAAATGTTTTAAATTCTGGTTCCAGATAACAAACATGGAGATGCCCAAAACACAAACACTGAGCTTCTGCCTCAAAGCAAGGAGACTAAAACCAATAGGTAACCTCACAGTGAAAACATCTATTTTATACATGTAACCACAACTCCGTGAATACAACCTTTCAGTGGAGAGCACTGCAACTTCACAAATGCACCCACTTAGTTCTAAATTCTAAATTTGTTCCTGAGATGTATCTCAGATGTGAGAGATCATGTGAGAGAGGGGTGATGAGGTGGACGGGGCTAGAGTAGGGATGACTCAATCAGAAAATCAGAAGACCAAGTGGTTGTTGACTTCTAAATCCATGATGGCACACCAATCTATAGTAAATTTCTTTCCAAGCTCTGGTTTGTTAACTTAGTACATGAGATTAAGAATTAAATAAACACAGCTACCAAAAATCTCACACTTAAGGTGCAGCAGCCAAAAGATAGAAAGTGAGTAAAATAAGTATTTTTGGCTTATTTGACAGATTTGACAGATTTAAAATGACTTACACTGTACATGTACAGTAGTGCCATGTTCAAGAATTGTTGCATGAGACTTAACCAAATAATAATGTTACATTTCTTTTTTATGGGACACTGAAAATACCACATTAATGTTGTATACAAATAAACAAATTTAAATCTTAGGCTAGGCTCACTTAAAGTGTTTTAATTTGAAGAAATCCTTTCATAATTAAAGCAGCACAGGATGTTTCAGGTGCTTATTCTTAAGTTAAATTAAAAGCAGGTGAGAACAGAACAGTTCTGTACATGTAAATAACCTTTTAAGGAACATTGGTTGCTGATTTCAATATTTATTGAGAAGTCCATAAAATACCTCGTTGGAGTCTGTGCAACACATGAGGCTATATGGCTAGAACTACCTAAAGAGCTGCCGTGTAATGAGTGAGATTTTGCTCTGTTTTAAATTATATGGAACAACCTTGTTATAACCCAGCCACAGGGGCCCACAAGCCAGTGTACCCCTAGTGCCGGTCCCAAGCCTGGGTAAATGGGGAGGGTTGCGTCAGGAAGTGCATCCGATGAAAAAACTTTGCCAAATCAAATATGCGGATTCATAACAGAAAGAAAGAAAGGAAGAAGAAGAAGAAGAAGAAGAAGAAGAAGAAGAAGAAGAAGAACCTTGTTATGCTGCAGTCATGCAGCATGTGCCGCCTCCCCTCTAGCTGTTTCTGTTTGGTTTTGAAACTCAAAATTTTTAAACGTGTTCATTCTTAACTTGGAACATACAAGAGTTTCAGCAGCGCTCAGTGACTCTCTGGCCTTACACTGCCCCACCTACCAGTACGCCCACTTCCCTCCCCTCTGCTTCCCTCCTTGCTCACTCCATCCTACCCTGTATTTATCAGGCTGTGTGACTTTTCAAATCCCTCTCTTTAGCAGTGGTGTGTGAAAGCTAACACTCCTCCATGTGATTATGGAGGACCCTGGGCTGCTGATTATCTGAAGAGACCACTGCAGAGACCTGCGGCCATGCTCTTTCAAGCCAGCATTGCTATAATGCTGTTTAATAGATCTTCACATTTTTACAAGCCCCCCACTTCCAATAAACACACACGCATTACTCAGATAAAACAGGATGTAAAACAGGATGTTTTGGCTGCAAGATATTACTTTCTCTTCCCTTTTTTAACGATATTGATATTGCCAGCTTTTTTTCTTTAAAGTCACCAACTTCCTTAATCAGAATGTCTTGTCACATGACTTTCTATATCACTGATCTATTGTCAGATACAAACAGTAAGATATTTGTAACTGCTACGAGTTGTGAGTTGTGAGTTGTCAGGTGTGCAGAGGTGGGAATGTAATCTGGGCTCCATCTTCTCTTTAACTCTTAACAGTTTCTGTATTGTTTAGTGGTACCACAACACATTATTACATTATGGAAACATATTAATATTTTAGCTTCCTAATATGTTGACAGTGTGTTCACAAAAAAACAGAGGCAGCATTGTTATGTAGAAAGCAAGTGGAAAGGGCAGGGCAAGACACCATCCACAAGATGATGATCTTTGTCCAGACCAATATTTTAACACTTTCAGAAATCAACACATATGCACACTGAGTATGTGTATGGTGGTGTAAACAGAAAGTCATAACCCTGAGATTTCTTTGCTTGGACAGGATGTGCGGATCAGGGTTACTGACTTTAGGTACCAGTTTGGTTGGACTAATTTTCGGTATCAATACAAAGGATATCCTACTACCGGGGGTTATTGATAAAACATTTGGTATTGGTTTGGGTGATTGATCTAAATTTAGTTTCGGCTGCAGTTTTGGCATTAGGATTATTTTAAACTGGATTTAAAAAATACTTTTTTGTATTAATTTTCACTCTGAAGCTTTTTCTTTGTATTGCATTTTAAATCAACCCTTGCTTTTACAGTGGTGTGGTTTTGCTTCTCCCTAAAAGCCCAAGCTCAGTCACTGTAATAATTGTCAATGAACTGACACTTATACAGCACTTTTCTACTGTAAGTGAACACTTTTTACAATTTTCTTCTTCTTCTTCTTCTTCTTCTTTCTCTTCTTCTTCTTCTTCTTCTTATTATTATTATTACTCACCCATTCACAGACATATTCATACAGCAGTTTATTCTATACCTTTAACAGCCCCCTGTTATGCACTCAGTCACACTACAATGGATGAATTGGGGGCAAGCTGTGGTTCAGTACCTACTGTGGGACTGGAGGAGCCAGGAATCAAACTGCTGACCTTTGGATTGGTGGACAACCCATTCTATATCCATTCAGTTCAAGCCAAGTTGACAGAAAGTGAGCTTTTCACCAACATGATCTATTAAAAGGAATTAAAAGGAATAAAAGGTGTCTGTAGGTCAACCTGTGTGAGATCACTAGCATCCAATATTGGTTTCAGTTGTGTCCCTTGTACACAGAGTTGTCTCCAGACTCTCTGAATATTTTGATTACATTATAAACTGTAGATCATGGAATATTCAAAGTCTTTGCAATTTTATGATGAGGAACATTATTCTGAAATTGCTCCACCATTTGTATATGCAGTTTCTGAAAGATTACTGAACTTCTGCCAATCTTTGCTTCTCAGAAGCTCTGCCTTTCTAAAGTGCTCATTTTATACCCAGTCACATCACTGGCATGTTGCCAATTAACTTTATTAGTTGCAAAATGTTCCTTCAATTGTTTATGTTAAGTACAACTTATCTTTCCAGCCTTTTTTGTCTTTGTCCCAGCTTTTTTGAAATGTGCTGCAACCATCAAATTCAAGATGAACCAGCATTTTGTCATGCTGAGACCCAAAACCAGAGCAGTTAGTAATGTTTGGTACTGAAAAGGTTTTAATATATGTTGACAAGGCAGGTCTTAAGGCAGGTCTTGAAGCAGGACTAGGTGCACAAAAGGTGACATTTATTAACAAAAGAATGAAACAAAGGAAACCCCTAGAGACCGCAACCAAAAAAAATAAAAACTAATATACAATCAAACAAAACACAGCCTCATAGCCAGCTGCCACCTCGCCCTCTCCTACTCAGTCATTCTACTTTTCTACTTATGCCTTCCCAGCATCACCAGCAAGGACCATACCACTTGACCAGGTAAGAAAGGGGCTATCAAAAGACAGCAAATGAAAATATCACTAAACATAAGACCAATAACAATCCTGTTCCCTGTTGACAAACCCTCACATATGAGTACTTATGTATCCTGTTCATCCATATGTTTCAAGAACGTCAAATAATTTCAGAAGTTCACTCTCCTACTTCACCTACTTCTTCTATACTCCAACAACTCACTGCCTTAGACCTCTTCATTCAAACCTGCCTCTACTACCACTGGTCACCAGGAACACAGGTGACCTAGCAGCTAAAAGAAAAAAAATCAAAACATTAAACTCAGTCTGCTCAGTTTACAAAAGACACAGAGACTCATGTGATCAACAAAGTACAAACTGATAATGTTTGGGAGTTGGATATAGTGAAAAGGAGGAAAGGAACAAAGCCATTCACATCTTGATATAGTAAAATGTCTCACTTTCACGATATATTTCCTAAGTTTTTTGTAAATATAATCATAGAAATGATGAGATTTGCAAATCATTGCATTGTTAATTTATATTTTATGTAGCGTTTAACTTACCAACTTAATTTTATTTGATAAATGTACACAAATTCAGAATTTGATGGCTGCAACACGTTCAAGAAGAGTTGGGACAGAGGTATGCTTACCATCGTGTTGCATAATCTTTTCTTAAATAACTCTTTAATCAGTTTGGAACTGATTATTGGAGTTTTTGAACTGGAAATCTTGTCAATTCTTGCTTAATATAACACTTTGGGTTCTTAACAGTCAATAGTCTATTGTCTGATTCTCCTCTGCTTGATGTGGCATACATTTTCAATTTTGAATAGTCCAAAAAACTAGCTCCTATCTTATTTTCCTAACCACTTTTCTTTGACCTCAATGGAAAATGTTATGAGGTCAAGGAAAGGTGTGAAGGAAAATTAATGAGGACTTAGGAAAAGAGTAAAGTGGTGAACTGAGAATCTGACCAGACTCACATTTGGCATTTGCCTTTGGAAACTTCAATGTCCAGAAGATGGATGATAGAATGTGCATTTTTCTTGATGTCTTACTGTGTTTTTCTGGTCATACAAATGGGAATAACCAGTGAAAAGTATCATTTTATCACAAAGGTTTGAAATTTTAAAGAACAGGGGACAGAAAGATCTTGATTTTCTAAAGGTCTATGCCAGCAGAAAACCCTTTATGGACTAAAACTACTGCTGGGATTTATTAAAAACTCACAATGTCGATTTTGCAACTGAAAGGCATGGCCAAGGGTATTTTGGGGCGGGTCTTACATTGAGTTTACATTTCTGAGCACAACATTTTAAGGGGAGACTACTTAAATGAACCATGTAAATTTGATTTATTAAAATTTGCAGCACACATTTTACTGCAAATGGTACTAAATTTAACCTAGAAAACACATGTCTTATTGTGCACCCAATATGGTTGTGACAGGTGCTTCTAGGAGCGTTCATTTATTTGGAATGAGAGGGGAAGATGTTAGCAAAATTAATGTGTAATTGGTATGGGTGGACGGCTCAAAACTTTGGCTGAGCCCAATATTTTTTCACTCAGTCCTCAGCCTGCATGTATAGAGCCAAGCCCCACATATTGCTGCTTCTCATTAATACTGGTATTCTGATGAAACAGAGCAGAATTTAACTGAACTGAAGAGCAATTATCTCAGATAGGTATTGGATCTGTTGGAATGTTTGTCAAAATATAGCTATTAATGAGACTCTTTTAGTGCGCATAGTGTGCATTTGCACAAAAAGAAAAAAAAACAAAGTGATGCATGAATTTGCATACATGGCCCAGGATCTAAAATGTTTAAGTGTTATTCATAGATGTTAAAACGGTGGAATAGTTTGTTTGCTCTCCTGCGCTGTACCTGAGTCTCAGTCTTTGGAACACCACACAGAGTCCTCAACAATTTCTTTTTATTAAACCTTTATATAACCAGAAAACAACCTCTTGAGATCGCAAGTCTCTTTTGTGAGAGTGTCCTAGGCTGTAACCTAGCATGTTTTTCAATGATGGGGGAAACCAGAGCTCCTGGAGAAAAGGGAGAACATCCAAACTCTACAAAGAAAGACTCTACCTGGGTTTGAACCCACATCCCTCTTGCTGTGAGACAACAGGTGGTAACCACTGAGCCACCAACCCTTCTTAAAAGAAGTGTTCTTCCTCATATCAAAACATATTGATTCATCTTTAGCTTCCTCTTGGAGAGAAGCACAAAACCTGTACTTAGAAAGTATTATCTTGGTTAGTACCATAGACATCTTGTGCCCTGGGGTGATGAGGCCCTACAAAAGCATCGAAAAAGTATATCACACTCAGTCATTCTAGTTTTCACTCACTGACATTCTGTCCTGCTTTAAATGCATCAGAATTTAGAGTAGAGCAGTGGAGTGAAACGCCACACAGTTAGGACAGTTTCAATATGGTTGAAATTTGCCCTAACTGTTCCCATAGACTTTGCTATTAATTTATTTCTTTGAAAAGTTGCAGCCACAGTAATGCAGTCTCTATGGGTTCCTAGCAGGCTGTGAAGTGCCTAATGCTTTGTTTTGCTATGGACAGTGCATGGACAACTACAGCTATCACCAACATGCATCATCTCTCTGAGAAGGTGAAAAAGCATGAGACATCAAAACTGCACATGAATACTGGAATTTTCTAACATCTACAGCTTTCAGAAGGTTGACATCACCATAGTCAATAGGAGCTACATGATAGCTTGAAGTGAGCAAAAAGTGCCTTATTGACTGTGCAAAATTTCGTGGCATGTTTGAGTTAACCTTATGAGGCAAAGATGAAAGTGAGGACTTCAGCAGTTCCAGGATTTTTTTGTGAACTGGTAGACTTTGTGGCATCACTTGACAAGGTGTTTGAGGAGGACTTGAAAACTACTTGAGAGAAGAAGAAGAAAAGCAGAGGATATCTACAGAAGTATAAACATTTATTGCTTAATTTTTATGATCTACCTGAGTACTGAGGAAAATCATGCATTCTAAGTTACTTTGAGGAACGAATGGTAGCACTCTGATTTAGTTTACTATTTTTCTCCTGAAATGTGAATATTGTACTTTTTTATTGCAATATTTCAACATCTGAATTTTGTTTTGCTGCCACTATAAAGCCTAATGAAATGTGGTTGATTTTATTAGGTCTGCCAGGAACAATCATACTACTGAGGATACGGCAGAGGTTTGCATAAACAGACATTTTGAGAGTCTGAGAAATCTTTTATTTTACTTTCAGAGACTGTACACAATGGTCACATTCATCTTAACTGCATAGTGACATCAGTAAAGTTGTTTGTAGCATACGTGTAACACACACACATACTTATAAATTAGAAACACTCTCTTATTGCTTAGAATGACTTTCAAAGTAAATGGATTCCATACCAAAGCATCATTGGTTTTAAAAGAAATGGCAAACATGAATAATATACTGTTAACATCTAAATGTTTTGTTAAAACAGGAGCTTATTATGGAATACAAATGTATTTGTACGTATGTATTCATTCATTTTTGGCAGGTCTGAGAGACAATTCTGACCCATGCCTCCTTGTGAGTGCCACCCTGCTCTAAAATGAGTTTTTTGAAGAACACAGCCATGCAACTTAAAGACAAGTCATTCCCTCTAACTGTAATGGGACTGGAACATCTGAATGCACTAGCCATACTTTCCCCCCACAAATGACCCACAGTGGGCATTTGTGGGTAAACGGTGGGACTATGTGAGTAGAGCAACACACATTTATCCCACACAGGCCCCAAATGGGTAAGCTTGCACAATGCTCACAGCAGGCTTTTCCTTTTTGGCCCCATGTAGACTTTTCTGCAGGAAATCCCACACTTGGGCTAACCCATGTAGACCCCATGTAGGCAAGTCCATGTGGTGCCCGTAGAACTTCTCAATGCAGGTAATGTGGAGCAGCCTGCACCATATAGGGCACCATATAGGCATGCATATATCTGCATGCCTATATGGTGGAAATGTTTATTGTTAAGAAAAACTTAAATCTAACAGAACTTAAACTTTGGGACTTAAACTTTTATGGTATGATAATTACCAGGTAATTGTTCTGAATTTAGGATGTAATTTTCGTGATCTCTAAATACATACGGGGTCTTAATGATATTTAAAATGGAGTGAACAAGGGAGTAACAATTTACCTAGTACTTTCTTTTAAAATATTGAAAACTGCCACTTTTTATTTCCTTCTGCTTTGTCTTTATTTTAAGTCTCATTAGGAACCATAGGTAGTAGGTACTAAAAATGACTTTGCTGGTGCTGAGAAATTATACCAATGGAGAAAGTATGTAATTTTAGTTCCTCTGGGAGCAGTCAGCTTGACCTGGGATAAAATAACAAGCAGGAATGAGTTGACAGACCATCCAAAATGCAGGCATGAAGTGTGTTACCCACAGATGGTAAGCTTTCAGTTTAGACTCAGCAAATGGGTGTACATACATACAAACGTGTGTGCGCACCAAAGATTCACATAGGTACCACAACAACTGCTTCTCTACCAATAATATTAAAGTGCAATGGCAAAATGAATTGTAAGAAGAGGTGAAGGTGAAGAGAGTAAAAAAAAGAAAGGCCCATAGATGGAACTTTATGTTGAAAAATATGTCGGTCAAAAACACAAGTCAAAGGGCATTCTTAGCTTATTGCTCAAGTTTTGGTTTTCTGTGTGTGTGCAAAGTTATGTCATTTCTTTTGCATAATGATTATAAAAATATTTAGGTAATTCTATCTTATTCTCTTTTTAAAAAATATACATTAATTCTGTGCTGGTACAGCCATTTCTTACCTTGAAAATACAGTATTATGGTTTCATGATGAGTCCGAAACGTTTGGATTTTGTAATCTGAATAACTTTCTTCTCAGATGAATGGACTGGGCAAATTTGTAAAAAGTCTGGTACTCCTTACATCAACGCTAGACATGTTTCTTGATAAATCCAGGTACTGAGGATCACCTTGAAATTTAAAAATGAATTATTAATATCATATTAATAACATACATAATATCACAAATGATTGTGTAATTGCTTTATTTTTATGAGACTGAACACATAAAAATTCTTTTGACAAAAAATAAAAAAAAAACTTTAAAGATGAACATGACCCTCTCAAAAACAAGATTTTACATCTCTGCAGGTTTACCTACATTCTGTCATGATCCCAGGGTTTTGTGTCTTTGAATTGAGAGTTTGGTCAGCCGAAGTTATTAAGTTATTTTTTTCACAACATTAAGTCTATTGAATTTTTATAGTATGTCTATAATATGGTGGTTTACATATTTCCCCTATAAATGGACACAAGCCCTTTTGACCATGTAAGGTTGCATCAGGAAGGGCATCTGGCGCAAAAGTTCTGCTAAATTACTGACACAGATTAATCCGCTGTGGCAATCCCTTGGGGAAAATACAAAGGAGCAGCCAAAGGTGCATTTTTTAAAGTTTAGTAAATTTTTTTAAAGTCTGGTAAATTTTTATAAAATTTAGTAAATTCTTATATGATAACGCTCCCAAACTCCTAAGGTTATTGAACAAAATGAGCATTCTGAACTTAAATGAAGTGCGAGTGGCTTAAATAAGGTCAAATTCCCATACTGTTTCAGTATTCCTAAGAATTATATCTAAACTGCAGGCTGTGATATGAACTGCTACACAAATCTCATGTCTATGTACTGTATGTGATCATTTAAGATAATGTGAAAGTTAAATGATTTGAAGAAAATGGATTACTACTACTATTACTACTACTACTACTACTACTACTACTACTGACAAAAGTTCACATGGGAACATTATTACCCTGCCACAACCTCATTACTAACATAGGGCTACTGAAGACACTCCATCACTACCACCACATTATCAGTGCTGTCATTGCCACTGACTAACCTCAGTCATCATTGCCATCACATAATTACTGCACATGCTGCACAGGTGCCAGGTCAGCCACATATCCACTCTACTATGCTCACTCATGCTACAATAATATGTTCTGTTATCATGTTATATAGCTTCAAAAATCTATGCAGAAACAACACCATCCCAACAAATTGTATGGATGTATAGAGTTCAACAATCTCAAGAATTTTTGTTATTTTTTGCTCATGAAACAGCATCTTATTCTGCTTTTTTTGTCATTAATCCCTGTGTACATACTGTTTTTATAAAAGACACAAATGTGTTCTAATTTTATTCTTGTAATCGATTCTGCCTTTAACTGTAACTAAGCGGTGATCTCTTGCAAAAGGAAACCATTTACAGATATGTATTTATATCTAAGTCTTAAACGTCTCAAAAATCTAGAAGAATCTGTGAGGAGCTTATTTTTTGCATTCATTAGTGGACTGTTTTGCAGGACACTGAACTTATGGAGCCCTAATAAGGTGAACCAGGGGACATATGCAATGAAGCCTAAACTACAAACCTTGACTTTGGCTAGCTTTCTGTCAGTGCTTTAATAAGATGCCTAGCATCAGGGAATGCCAGGACACTGGTGTATGGTGCCAGCATTGCCCAGAACCACAGAAGAGTGTTTGGAGAGGGTTTCTCTGACCTCTCCAACTGAGCAAAGGGGGACTGGCATCTGCCTACTCTTTATTTACCATGTAAAATCCCTTCAAACAAACACACACACACACACACATACACACATACACACATACACACACACACACACCCCAAGCTGTGGAATGGGCACTGGCACTGGAGAAGAGGTGGCAGAGGTAACAGCTGGCTGTGGCCGCGGCATCATGGCTGTGGCATGACCACAGCTTTATTAGTGGCATCCAGGACACCAGCTGATCCTCTCCCAGGGTCCCTGTCATGCTGATGTCTTCATCACTAAGTTGAGCAGACAGGCTAGACCTGCCAGACAGTGGAGGTGACAACAAATCCAATTACCTCCCCTCCATGGTGCCCAGGCCAGACGGGTGGAGGTGGGGTTGGGAGGGTGAGGTGTAGTGTGGAAGAGCGACAAAGGGACAGTGGCGCTCATTGCTAAGCTAGAAGTCGAGAGACATGAAAGACAGGGCGGTAGCACAATATGTGATATACTGACAATAGACTGACATACAGACTTTTGGCTTGGCCTCCAGATCATATTTACTGTGTTTTTCAGAATCACCAGAATCAGAATCTGGTTACTTTATTAATCCCAGGTGGGGAAATTGCATATGTTAACACATCAAATTCAGGACAATGCATCATCTGTATTCAAAGCATTTAAATTAACCAAAGTAAAACCCGCTAAAATCTTGATTGTTAAACTTATGCATATGGTTGAGCTTTCAAATCACTTTAACCAATAGGATCTTGTCATGGTATCTGGGTTTTAAAGTTCTGGGTTTTGAGTTTTTGTTAGTTTCCTAGAAGTTTTTGGTTTCCTTGTTCTTCATCTACTTAGGTTCTTGTTTCACTAGCTTTGGTTTTGGTTTCGTCATTCCAGATTTACCTTGTGTTTTCTTTACATATCATTCTGAGTCCTTGTATTTCTGTTCTTTGTGCAGTTTCTGTTTCATGGTCTTGATCCTGGGTTTTTGTGTTCTAGCGGTGTTCTTGTTTAGGTTTTCAGGATTTCTTAGTTCTCATTACTGCTTATTATATTCACTTAGTGTTTGTTGCTTTGGATGGTTGATCCCAGGTATTTAAACTCATCCACCGTCGCCACCTCTACTCCTTGCATCGTCACCGTTCCACCTGCCTCCCTCTCATTCACACACATGTACTCTGTCTTGTTTTTACTGACTTTCATTCCTCTTCTCTCCAGTGCATACCTCCACCTCTCCAGGCTCTCTTCCACCTCCTCCCCACTCTCACTACAGATCACAATGTCATCTGCAAACATCATAGTCCACGGAAACTCCTGCCTGACCTCATCTGTCAATCTGTCCATCACTATTGCAAACAAGAAGGGGCTCAGAGCTGATCCCTGATGTAATCCCATGCCCACCTTCAACCCATC
>VUQH01022755.1:14206-24670 GCA_015106775.1 Etroplus canarensis | reverse complement strand
TTTTTTTTTTTTTTTTTTTTTTTTAAATGTACCATGAACCACAATAGAGAATAATACATGTCTTTTTTTTATTTTAGAATATTTAACTTGCACTGACACAAAAAATAAACACCTCCACACTAACTGTATTTGATTTATTTACATGTATGCCCCTCCCACCCTCACCCTGGACCACCCCCGCCCCCCAGCAGGTACAAGTGCACATGTACACACAAACACACTCCCACAGAACTGAAAGGAACACACTACGGCTTTAGCATAAGACCAGGTACGGTATTGAGGAAAAGAAATGAAATGGGGAAAAAAAAGTTCGTATTTGTGAAATTTGATAACAGGTGTGCCTTTGTGTGTATACTGTATATATCATCTACATCCATTACATTTTTCAAGCATCCATACAAAATGTTTCCCACAGGTCCAGTGAATTAAAAACAAGTCTGGACAGTGACAAGGTTCTGGTACTGGTTGTGAAACTTTTTCTTTTTTCTTGATGTGTTAAGTGATAATGTATTTTGGGAAATATGCATGAAATAAGAGTTAAATAAGAAGGAAACTGGGCATTCATTAAAGCTCAATTATATCTTGTCTAAATTGCACAAAAACCAAAGTTTATAACGATGAATTATGCACCTGTCCGTTTCATAATGTGGAACAGTAACTTCCTGGAGCCAAGGTACAATCCTTACCCAAGCCAACAGCGATCACAGAAACCAGATGCAAGGGGTTGTATTTGAGCTTCAGAGATGCTGGTAGCTGGAGTTTTTCACTTTTTAACAAAGCCACACTAACTTTGCAGTCAATGCTCTTCCCCAAAATGCAGAACTCATCCTATAAAGATAATTGGAGTGCCTGCATAAACCAGTTTTGGTGTTTGGAAATAAAATATTACACTGAATAAAACTGAAACTAGAGACTGAAAAGAGGTAAATTATCAGTTTTGGACAGGCAGCAGACTCGTTGCCTTTCCAGGCAACCTGCATTCAAAATAAAAATTAGCCGTCATCTCTTATAATACCTTGGCACGTCCAGTGTTCTTTGTTTTACCTTGTTGAAACAATGTGTTTAACTGATATTTGCTACAAATTTTAATAAAGAGGTAAACAATATGCACTTGTCTGCATCTAATTCACTGGAGCACACATTTTCACACTCATTTATGTAGTTAACTGAAATATACTTTGGTAATCACTTCATCTGCAGGTATTAAACACAATGAAAGGACCTTGTTAACAGATCTACCATAAAAAATATAATCTTGTACTAGAATAATATTTATCCTGGATACAATGGGCCAGTGGGAAGGAAAGAAAAATATCCTACTAGAAAGGAAAGTTTCTGAGATAAACAAAATACTTTTATACCACAAACACCCAATATATTTTCAATACACCTTGTTCAGTGTAGTTGCATGCATGCACTGAGTTACACAACATAACTGGCCGGGGCTCTGCTTGCACTGCATGGATAGCCACTTGAGTTTTTCCTCATCTGACTCCCAGAGAGATTGACTGTGTGAAATGTGATTGCAGCTGCTGTATTACCTTCCATATCAGGCGCATCTTCTGTGAAGCTATACTGAGGGATGTGATCTTATTTCAGCTACAGAGTGTGTGCCCCCTCTGCAATAATCTGGGACTTGGTTTGGATTTCTCTGTTGGTGTCTTAACACGACAGCCTCCTCAACCCGGTAACAGATGTGTTTCAGAGCCCTTAATATCCATTGAAGGATGGAGACTGTGTAATGATCACCGGCAAGCTTGCCTCATGCTACAGTTGTGCAGGCGAAGGACCTGATCTAAATCATGGATCAGGTCAAGGGGAGAGGGATGTGCTGGTTCCTAAAGTCGACTATCTTGCATTGTCCAAGCAGAGCCTGTACCAGGATTGGAAGCGCGAGTTTTATGTTCTTTGATCATTTTTCAGAATTATACTGCAATAACATTTAAAATACAGAGCTGGGGTGGATTCTGTGGCTAGGATGGGAGGTGGGGGTGAGGGGGTGGGGGTATCCTGGAAAGGCTCACCTCACAGATTGAGTGACAAGCACTATAAATTGCACAGATACTATTATTCTTTTAAAGAAGTATGGCAAGAGAAAGGGAAAATAAAATGATGCATGCTTAAAAATGTCAAAGAAGGAAATGTAAACAAAACCAGTGGGTAGGTCTCTGAATTGTCGCAAGAATTGAAACTGCAGCAAGACAATGGGGGTTCATCATGTTTTTGTTCGTTTTTTGTTTTTGTTTTCTTTTTTTTAATTTTTAGTCTGAGCTGTCAGACTGCCACAGCTGGCTGTAAATACACTCTTGTGCCACCAGAGATCACTGTGGGACAGAGTCTGTACAGAGCAGGCTGGCTCTTGTTTGACCCCCCCCACACCCCCCACACCCCACATCACAGAGTGCCCCCTTGGTGTAAAGTGCTGTGCTGTCTTTGCCACATTTGGGTTGAACACTAGATTTTTCCAGTCCAAGAGACCTGGTGACAAACACTTGAAAAACAAACAAAAAAATGTAAGTGACTGCTGACACCTCCAGTCATTTATATAAACTGAAACTGTGACAAAATGGGGAAAATATACCAAATATGAGAACAATATTGCACATAATCTTACAAAACTCTAAGACTTTGCCCACAGTGATAGAACAGTGTACAACAAAAGACAACACTAGCAGATTACAGTGTCTCTGACTTGTGATATATATATTTACAAAAATGTGAAATGACCGTTCCTAAGGCCCATCTATTTGGAAACTGAAAATCTCCTATTACATTACATAAGACTACTTGAGCAAGATTGAAATATAACAAGTAACAATATAGTGAACTCATACTTTTCTTAATATCTCTATTTTTTTTTGCAAAAGACTTGTTTTCAAGGTCGAACCATACTGCCGACCACGCGGCAACACTCCTGAGTTCTCGAAATCGGAAACTCATAGAGATCGTTTGACACCTTTCTCCACCACTCTGACTCTGCACCTTATAACATGTAAGTCATCACGATATAAAACCACTAAAACAAATATTGCCACATGGTACCATGCAAACAGCAATTATAAAACATTTATAAGTCAATAAATAAATTCATTTCCAATAAACTTCTCCAATAAACATCAGGTATCTTTTTCGTTTGAACAAATTTAAAAGGCTCAGTTGATGCAGGCAATGTTGTAGAGACTATCCCAAAATAACTGTGTTCTTCAAAACTTCAAACAAGCCCATTTTTGTGACAAGCATAATAAATAAACTCTTTATCACTTGGCACCAAGAAGTCTTTGAAAACTAGGAGTGGGCTGGTTGTCTTTAGGTGTCAAAGGCAGGTGTGTTTAAAAATTTGAAAGCATTCATCAAATAAACCAGAAATATTCCTGTTTTAACATTTTGGCAATTCCACTCAGTTTGTTTAAAACTAAACATGTTAGCCTAAAATTAGTTCACTTTTCTCATGGGATTAAGAGTTTTAGAAAAGAGAATAAAGGGTGGAGGTTTTACCCTCAGTTGTAATATTGCATCAAGGTATTCAATAGAGATTTCTAATAAAACAGAAAGCTAACCCTGTTGAGAGATCACGGGCCAAATGTATACAGGTACAGCCGTGTCTTGTTAGATAACCACCACTACCACCACTGATATGTATGTCTATACCCTTTTTACTATATCTTGAATGTTGATTTAGCTCATCTCTATTTACAGTACAAATAAATCTATAGATACTAGCAGCATTCACAACATATGATCCGACATTCAAGCAACACTAAAAACATTTAATACTGTTTTGTAAATAGTTCTAGAAACTAATTTGTTTTGATTCCCTATATTGTATATACTGTATACATATATATATATATGTTTATTTATATTTACTGTATAGTTCTGCTAGAAGTGCAAATGACCAAAAACAGTTTCTTCAAGAAAGAAACAGGAGTAATCAAAGTAAAGTGACAGCTGTCCTTGGTCAGAGTGAGATGATTCTGGATCTTATAAGACTTACGAAATCTACATATACAAAATATATGTGTAAAAAAATAAATAACATGATCACAAGTCCAGATTTCAACTATTGCACATTCCTTCAAAAGATGCACTCTTCAAAATGAAATATGATTTGTTCACAAGTCATTCAGTCAGGGACGTATGTGGCTCAAATCTTAACCGATCAAAGAGGATAGAAAATCTCACTGGAGAGTCTACTGCATAGAGTTCATTCTCGTGGACAAAGTGAGTAGCTACAGAAGCCATTGTCCTCTCTATTTATATAGGCTAGACCCTATAAACAAATAATCAATAGATGTTCGAAAACTCAACTCGGTGAGAGCGTATATCAACAGCAGCTGCGTGTTTTATGGAGGGCTGAACATATATTCTTTAATTATCTATAGGGTGACATTCCAACTACACTGTCATCACCTCACCAGTTTCATGTAGATGCCTCTTTTCAGCCCACTTTGTTCTCTCTGACTTGAATCAGCAGAATTTTGTTCACTATTTCTCAGGAAAAAATAAAAAAAACTTTGATATGGCACATTTAATGTATTGAAATTTGGCAAAACAATGATAGAGCTTTGAATGACACGATGATATACAGCTATTTCATCAATATGTGTAACTTCAGTCTATAAACATAAATACATATTTGTTCTCTAGATGAAAAAATAACATTTAGTATTTTTTTAATGAACTTGATGAAATCATCAAAATTTCTCTTGTCGCACAGTGGTGGACAGTGCAGGTGCAGTGCTTAGTCGAGGTTACAATGACGCTTATCGTAGTGAAAGGAGCCTATGCCATCCAATAAATAAATCCAATAAATAAATAAATACTTTTTTTTCAACAACAGCAGTTTGAGCTGTCCCTTTGAGCGAAGGAACTTTTTCTCTCCACTAAAAGCTTTTTTGTATGTCACAAAAAAATACTACACTCATACTGAACAACGCGTCAGAGCTTGTACATTATTTACAGTGATCCACACGAGAGGTCAAGGGGTGCTGGCAATGATAATCTCCTCCTCGGGGGGTGGCTTTGTACTGTCTCCCCCACTCCACTGTCACACCAGCCTTCTGCTAGGAAACGCACTATTCACAGTTTAATTGCGTGTCACTCTCAACCAACTAAGCTATCCTTGTATTTTTTTTTGGCACTAACAGTGGCCACAGGGATAAACAGCCACTAAGAAATGAACTGAAAGGAGTGTAGGTGATGGCATAAAAGCAACGAGTGGAGCAAAAACACACACCGTTGTAAGGACGTCATGCTGAGGAGCGATCGGGTTAAAGTAATACTGCACGATTGATCCACATACCATTTTCAGTTGTCTTCGAATGCCAGTGTGAATTTACACATACATACTTCCTCCAGTAGGTGATACTGACTGTGGGTAGCAGTGTCTTTTGCCTTGAGTGGTTATTCACATCGGAGACAGCAGGCTGGAATGCTGTGGGACGAGTCTGATCACCTTGAGGGAACTAAACAGACAGTCCGACATCGGGCTCATTTGAGCTGACTCTCGTTCTTTCTGAGGAGAAAGCCGCATTTACACCACACTTGTGTTTAAACATAAAAAAATCTGCACAGGTTAAAATAAAAACAGGACACATACATGCATGTGCGCTCACACCTCAGCGAACAACCCATGCACCCTCCACCACCACCTCCTCCTCCTGCTGCTACTCAGTGCGAGTTACTATAGTAGATTGCAATCTAGCAAAGCAAAAAAGTCTCCAAGAACAAATCTAGATAGCATCTAATTCAGACTACAGCCTACATTATTTATAGTCGCTATTTTGGCCAGAGTGAAAGTAGCTTATCGTGTGATACTGCTCGTCAGTTTGCTGGGGATGGAACTGAGGGAGAGGTGTTGAAGCTGAGCTGGGCTATTTGGTTGGGTGTGAGAGGACTATGTCACAGAAATAAACCGACATGATAATGAAGCAGTGTCGATGACACAATTTGGGCACGGGTGACACGGGAGCAGGGCTGAAAGAGGGGTCGTAATGAGAGGGAGAGGTTTGCTCTTTCAGGAGTAGATAGTGATGACCTCGCGGCCGCCTCCGCGGACTAGGAGGACCCGGTTTAGGCCCTCAGTGAGAACCTCAAGAAACTCCATATCTGGGAGAGAAAGATTAAGGAAACTAGAGAAAGCAGATACAGAATATACAGTCATGCCATGAAGTGTTTATTTACACACTCTGTTATTTAATCATTTTACCTGTTAAAAATTTTCATTCCCATCAGTTTATACTCGATAACCTACAATGAAAAGGTGAAATCTTCCATCTACATGCAAGATGATTTGGCCATCTATGAACTGCTATCTTAAAGTCTGTTGCGTGAAGGAGAATCAGAGACTGGTTCTGAGGCCAGTCAAGCTTTGTCTTGTCTTATGCTTTGCTGAAAAGTGAACTATCACTCCAGTCTCAGATCACGCGGGATGAAAAAGTTTCCTTCAGACCTCTGTATGCTTATAGTTATAGTCCCATTCTTACCAACCACCATGTTTAACTGCAGAGATAATATTATTAGGCGATGAGCAGTGCCAAGTGTTTGGCAGACATGGTGCTCATTATAGCCAGAGACATGAGAGAGACATGGCATTCAAATAATCCTGAATTTAAAAAACACAAATCTATGGGAGTATTATGTAACAGCAAAACAACAGCCGAAACATACACTGTGTGGACAAAAGTACTGGGCCACCTACACATTAAACCTACAGAAGCTTTTATTACATCCCATTCTAACTCCATAGGCATTAATATGGAGTTGCTCTCCCCTTTGCAGCTTACATTCTTCTGATAAGCCTTTCTACAAGATTTTGGTATTTTTGCCTGTTCATCCAGAATAGCATTTGTAAGATCAGACACTGATGCTGGACTAGAGGGCCCGACTCATAATCGCCATCGTAGTTTATCCCAAAGGTGTTCAGTGCGGTATAGAGGTCAGGGCTCTGTACCGGTCAGTCAAGTTCTTCCGCACCAAACTCACTCAAACATGCCTTTATGGAACTTGCTCTGTTTGCTGGAGCTCAGTCATGTTGGAACAGAAAAAGGCCTTTCCCAAAATTGTTCCCACAAAGTTGGATGCATAGAATTGTTCAAAAGGTCTTGGTGAGCTGAAGCATTAAGATTTCCTTTCACTGGAACTAACGAGCAAAAACCACTGACATTATCCCATTATCCCTCCCCCCACCAACTTTACAGTTGGCACAGTGTAGTCAGGCAGTAATGTTCTCCTGGCATTTACCATAACCAGACTCATCTATTAGACTGCCAGATAAAGATATAACTTGTCACTCCGCAAAACTATTCCCCCCTGGGATTAATAAAGAATTCTGATTCTGATTATTCAAGAATCCAGTGGTGGTGTGCTTTATATCAGTCTCTCCGACACTTGGCATTGTACGCTTTCATGAAGCTGCTTGAAATCCATGCCATGAAGAAGTTTGTGTGCTGATTTTAAGACCAGAGGAAGTTTGTAACGCTGCCATTATTGAATCAGTTGTACTGACAACTTCTATGCACCTCGACTCTTGGCGACCCCATGTGGTCTGTCACTTTGTGGCAGAGTTCTTGTGGTTCCTAAATACTTCCACTTTGCAATAATACTGTTTACAGTTGATCGTGGAATACCCAGGGGAGAAGAAAATTAACAAACTTACTCATTGCAGTGGCGGCATCCTATTACAGTATCACACTGAAATTCGTTAGCTCTTTAGAACAAATCAGTGTCTTTCAGAACTAAAGATGGGCAGAGGTTCAGCAGTCTTCAAGAAACTGTGCCTCCAAATTATGGTGCAATTTCAGAATAATGTTCCTCAATGTAAAATTGCAAAGACAGGATATCATCAAGAGATCCTGAGGATCTGGAGACAACTGTGTCTGCAAGGGCCACACCAAAAAAACAATATCGGATGTTGGTGATTTTTGGGCCCTCAGATGGCACTGCATTGCTCACAGGTATGATTCTGTCATGGACCCAGAAACACTTCCAGAAATCATTGTCTGCAAACACAGTCCACTGTGTCCTCCATAAATGCAGGGTAAAGTTCTATCACGCGAAAAAGAAGCTATAGGTGAACATGATCCAGAAAAGCTGGTGTCTTCTCAGGGCAAAAGCTTTTTTAAAATGGGACTGAGATGAAGTGGAAAACTACTGTGTGGTCAGATGAATGAAATGTAAAATTCATTTTGGAAAACATGGATCCTCCGACTAACAAAGGAGAGGGACCATCCAGCTTGTTATCAATCCGCAGTTCAAAAGCCTGCATCTCTGATGGTATGGGGGTGCATTAGTGTCTACAGTACTGGCAACCTGCACATCTGGAAAGGCACCATCAATGCTGAAAGGTATATACAGGTTTTAGAGCAAAATATGCTCCCCTCCAGATGATGTCTTTTTCAGGTAAGACTTTGCATATTTCAGCAAGACAATGCTAAACTGCATACATATATTGTAACACCATGGCCTCGTAATAGAAGAGTCCAGGTGCTGGTAGGCCAGTCCAACACCTGGAATTAAAAACTTGAAAACTGAAAATTTGGCGCATCATGAAATGTAAAAAAATGCAAAATACGGCAAAGAAGACCCAGCACAGTTGAACAACTGGAATTCTACTTGAGACAAAAATGGGATAACATTCCTCTCACTAAGGTCCAGCAGCTGGTCTCTTCAGTGTTTACAGACAATTGTTAAAAGAAGAGGGGATGCTACACAGTGGTAAACATGGCCCTGTCCCAAACTTTTTTTGAAATTTTTGCTACCATCAGATTCAAGATAATCTACTATTTTTGGTGAAATGATAAAATGTCTCACGTTCAACATTTGATATATTTTCTCTGTTCTTTTGTGAATACAATTTGGCTTACGAGATTTGCAAATCATTACATTGTGTTCATATTCATAGTTTATGCAGTTTGAAAAACCTTTTTGGATTTGGGGTTGTATTTCATAATTAGGTTTATATACTGTAAGTGATAAAAACAATTAAAACACAGTATGATTAAAGAGTAAGAACATAATTAAATATAAAACTCACAAAGTGCCTAAAAACATAAGTTTAAAAGTTTTTCTTCATCGTGCAATAATATAGTCTACTTATAAATCCTAATTAGATCTTTTGTCTATACCCATGAAACACAAACGAATCACAAAGCTGTTCCTGAAACCAAGTCAATTAACTTATCATTTATTGCTTAAACCCAAAATCCAAATTTATTTGCAGAGTACAATAGAGCCTGGAGGCCTAAACTGAATCTGATTGTGTGTATGTAAAGCATTAGTATAAGTTAATGTCAATTCACAACCTGTTAATCTGTTTATCCTTTATATATATGCATTTGTTCCAATTAAATGCTGATGACTGTATAACTGAGAGCCTGTCTCAAACAACCATGATATAGTTGTCTTATATTCTTGTTTCTTTCTCACCAGGTAGCCAAGATCCAAATGTAAGTGACTCTGCAATGTCAAAGTCGATCACTTGTGTTTGGAAAGGAAGAAAGCACTGCTACAAAAATATTAGAGACTCCTCTCAGTAAACCTGCTGTCTGGGTGAAGGATACAGTTCTCGTCACCTGTCCGGTTCTTGGGTGGCCCTGGCATGTTGAGGAGGACTAGCTTGGCCTCTGAAGACTTTTTAATAATGACCTCATTCAGTCGGAGTGCTGTGTGCATACGTCGCACATTGGACTGGTTCCTGAGTGGAGACAAAGCCATAGAGAAGGAGGTCAAACGGATCCATGCTGGTAAGCATTCAGATGTTCAATTTTTTTAAAGAAAAAAAATAAAAATATAAATAAATAAATAAAAATAAAAAAGATGCTAAATTTTAAAGCATGTGACAAAGTGTTTTATAATGCAGAGTGCTGATAGAGGTGACATATGCTCATCCACACATTTTTCAATGATCCTCATCTGCTCATGTGGTTCACTTAATCGATACAAAGATGTGAATGGAATGAACAAGGTTTATAGAGACTTCAGTACTTACAGGTTCTCCCATTCACTGCAGCATGGCAAGAAGAGAAACAGATCACTGTAAGTGCTAAGCTGTTAAATTTTTAGTAAACCTAATTTCTGCACCTAATTTCTGCTCCTGCACACAAGCCTAAATTTTGTGTTTAGCAGACTTCTCTGGAGTTATAATAATTTGTAGAAACAGTCTTGAGACCAGAGGCTCTTTTTTGTCAGAAACAAGAGAAGAGGGCAGTTCACCTTTACAACAGCTAAAGGTTCAGTGAGCATTGCAAAGAACTCACGGCTTCATGTTGAAGATGTCTTTGATGCCCTCTGGTGTGGCTGCTCCAGGAGGCTTAGCTGGTTCACCGTCACACTTCTCAGTCCAGGTCATTTGGACCTGCTCCCCAGGGCTCTGAGCACCCTCTGCAGGGGTCAGTGGGGTGGCTGGGGTTGCGGGGCTGGCTGGGGTGGTATTGTCGTGGATGAGCTGGACCTGGGCAGGGGGGG
>VUQH01022755.1:0-14186 GCA_015106775.1 Etroplus canarensis | reverse complement strand
CCTGGGCAGGGGGGGACACAGGGGAAGAGGCCGACTTTGACTATGAGACGAGAGGAAAAGCGGACAGATGTGGAGTTACATGTACATTACATGGAAGGTTGAAAGAGTCACAGTTGAGGTGGAAATGTAGGAATGCAGGTAAAGTCACAGAGAGCCACAGTGTTTGAGAAAGGGAGAGGAAGGAGAGCTGTGATTAGAGAGCCTTATGCTGCTTTCAGTACATTACCTACTTTGTCAGTAATATGAGAACACCAACTCTAATAATGTACATTACTGTAAAAGGAAACTGCTATGAGAGCGTAAGATGTCATCAGTTCAATGGAAACCTGAAAATATCAGAAAGGTGTTAACATCTTCTATGCTGGACTTAAGTGATTTTAGCATTTGATGAAAGTTTGAAAAAGGAAACGTTCAGGATTTTACCACCATATCACTATCACTCTCATAGCTGTACGGTAAACATGAGGTTACCATTGGCAGTGGCTTAGCTTAGCATGTCTAACTAGCCTGGCTCTGTTAAGAGAAAACCAGTTCAATCTCTGAAACTTGTTAATTATATAATTTTGGTTTTTATATGGTTGAAGAAAAAACTTTCAGTGTGCTGCTTGGTATATTAAACTGTTTACTGCCACTACATTTCCATTTTTGCTAAATGCTGCTTCCAGTTTTACAGAAGTACATGAGAAAGACATCAGCAATAAAATATCCTAAAATGTCAAACTACATTCACTGGCCACTTCATTAGGTACAACTGTTCAACTACTGGTTAAACCTACTATCTAAACCGGTGATCATGTGGCAGTAACTGAATGTATTCGAGCAAGTAGAATGTGGCATGGTTGTTGGTGCCAGACAGGCTGGTCTGAGTATTTCAGAAACTGCTGATCTACTCAGGATTTCTCACACAATAAGGATTTACAGAGAATAGTCCGAAAAAGAGAACATATCCAGTGAGCAGCAGTCCACTGCATGAACATGCCTTGTTGATGCCAGAGGTCAGAGGAGATTTGATTTGAGTTGATAGGAAGGTAACAATAATACTGTAGGGTATTTATTTACCTTACAGTGTAAAGTGCCTTGAGATGACTTTTGTTGTGAATTGGAGCTATATGAATAAAACTGAATTGAATTGAAATTAACAGCAAGTCAAATAACCACTTGTTACAACCAAGGTATGCAGAAGAGCAAAATTAATGCACAACACATACAACCTTGAAGTAAACTGACTACAGCAGCAGAAGACCATACCTGGTAGCACTCCTGTCAGCTAAGATCAGGAAACTGAGGCTGTAATTCACACAGGCTCACCAAAAGTGGATAATAAAAGAAAAATATTTCCTGGTCTGATAACTCTCAATTTCTGCTGTGACAGCAACAGCATGAAAGCATCGATCCATCCTGCTTTGTATCAATGGCTCAGGCTGCTGGTGGTGTAATGGTGTGGGGGATATTTTCTTGCCACACTTTGAGCCCTTTAGTACCAAGTGAGCATTGTCACACCACAGCCTACCTGAGCATTGTTGCTGACCATGTCCATCCCCTCATGACCACAGTGTACCCATCTTCTGATGGCTGCTTCCAGAAGGATAATGCACCATGTCACAAACTGGTGTTCTGAACATGAATATGAGTACACTGTACTCAAATGGCCTCCACAGTCACCAGATCTCAGAGCACCTTTCAGATACAGTGGAAATTCGCATCATGGCTGTAATGCCAACAAATCTGCAGCAACTGCTTGATGCTATCATGTCAATATGGACCAAGATCTCTGAAGAATGTTTCCAGGACTTAGTTGAATCTATGCCATGAACAATTAATACAGTTCTGAGAGCAAAAGGAGGACCAACCTGGTTCTAGCAAAGTTTATCTAATGAAGTGATCGGTGAGTGCAGGTCATGGGTAGATGCTTTGCTTTGATGCTGTTATTTTTTTGGATTTCCTTCAGTTTGTTTTTTCTGTGTTAATGTCTTAGTTTAGTTTATTGTTAAATATTTAAAATTAAACACTAAAAATCATGACACACCAAGATGCTTTTTTCATTTAGATATTTTCTCTTCTTTCTGTGACCACACAAACAAACTTTACACTCCAAACTGTGATCAGCTTTGCTCTACTGGAGAAGTCGATCCTACCTCTTCCTCAGGCTTCTCCTCCTTGCTGGCAGCAGATGGGTCTTCAGTCACACTCAGTTGAGTGGTTACAGCAGCTGGGTTTTTACGCCGGATAGACCCACGAGATGAATCAGTGATGCTCTGGATCTGTGATGCCACAGATGAAGGCGCAAGAGGAAAGAAAAGATATGAGCAGAGATCTTTTCTAGATACAGAGACTTTTGTATGTCACTTATTAAAGGCACATCAGGAATGTGGATTTATATTTACATACTGTAAATCCCAGCAATGATTTGTAAAAAAGCAAAGTAAAAATGAAGTAATATAATAATTAAAAACTGAGATCAATATCTTTTATTTTCTTTATCTATCAAAACATCACCATGCTGTCATATAGAACATTTTTGCTGTGGCTTAAGTCTGACAGAAAGAATAAATATGGTGTCCTACTGCTCAAATTTAACCGTAGATATGCTTTTGTCCAGAGGGGCTGGAGTGTCATGTTAAGTCAAGTCAAGTCCAATCAAGCTGAGCTATGCCAAGTTGGCCTGTCACGTCATGTCAGGTTTATGAGTGCATCTTTGAGTGTGTTTCAAAACAAAACTTGGAAATAAACAAACTTTCTTACCTCTCTCTCACGCTCATTCTTGGTAAGATTGATCTGTTTAAGCATCTGCGACCGCTGTTCCATCACCAGGGTCTTCTCATAAGTGTACGCTGAGATGTCACTGTCATGCTGAGAAAAAATAATTTGTGTGGGTTTTCTGTGTAATTTCTCTATTATATCCATTGCCATATTTCTCCTGTGTAACGCTGTCCCCATCTCTGCTGACTCCTCTGGCAATGTCCTGACACGATGCAGTTACCAGCTGCTTCTTTTCTCAAAACAAAGGGAAATTTCACCTGGGGAGGGTAAAGACTGAGGTGCGCCAGAACAGAACAGAACTAGTTAATGGAACATGCTGACAACTTTAAACAGCCTTTTCTTAAAGACATTTACATTATGGTGCATTGTTGTATATACAAAAATTGAAAAATTTAGTTCAGTAAAAAATGAATTATTAACTTACAAGAGTTAAATTCCTGCCTAGTTTTTCCCCTCCGCACACTTCATGCAGTGGTTACAAATGTATAATTGTGGATTTTTCTAAAAAATACTAATGAGACCCACAGACTCTTTCTGCTGCTATGAAGCATTAGAACTATTATATATTAAATTGCAAGTGCTGACACGTTTATTCCCTAATTGTGGGTTTTGCACAGTCTGACGGACCCCCAGGTTTACAGTGCTGAAAAGATGCCAGGGGAAGGAGGTTTTTAGACAATGTTTGACCATATGATAAACTGTTCCTTTCACCATTTACTAGGCTTTAGTAAAGTAATGATCTCAGCAGTCATGCAATCTTATTGCCTACCTCTGTGCAATCTGCAACAACCAAGCTTAATGCATTGCTGGATATTCTAATTATATAGCCAGCTGACTGGTACTGAGATTAAAGCATATAAAGAGTACATATTTTTATAATTGTGGCTACACCTTTAAAAAAGTCAGTCTTGCGTTGTGATGACTCACCATTTCAACAACTTCCACCATGGCGTCAATACGGAGATGATACAGGAATGTGGTTAGGTCCTTTTTCATTTGGATGCTGTTATCGTCCATCTGGGCCACAGTGAAGATGCGCATCTTGCACTTCCTCCAAACCTGAAGAGCAACAAAAACATATTAGACATAGCCTCATTCTTCCATTGTTCTTTTACCTCTAAATGTAGGTTTTTATTGTTAGTAAGCCCTGTTTTATGCGATGTAATTAGCACTGATAAAACTGCTTGCTCAGAAGTATGTAAATTCATCACAAAATCCTACTAAAAACAATATTTCTGAGTTGCTTCTCAAATGACAAACACTGCAGAATAAATGCAATTAAAACTTTCCATTGTGTTCATACAGTATAATCTGTTGATAAGTTTACCTGTTTGATTATTAGGGTTTTCTCTTTAACACTGTAGTATCTTTACCTTACAGTGTAACGTGCCTTGAGGCGACTTATGTTGTGAACTGGTGTTATGTAAATAAAACTGAATTGAATTGAAATGAAGACTCGTTTTTGTGATTTTTTTTTTTTTTAGTAGTAAATATACTGTACCTTGTGCTGGCGGAGCAGGAAGGGCAGCAGCATCAGCATGCCTCCATCATGGACAATCCACCACACATCAATGTGACCCTCAGTGAAGCGCTCACCGTTGGATGGGTAGGCTGAGATGTTCTTGGGGACAAGCAGAGCCAAGTGAGCAGCGGTGGTTTCTCTGACCAACTCTGCAGAACAGAAAGAAAACCAGAAAGAATAAAATGTATTGGCTGTACTGCATCTACAAGCTGTCACCATTACAGAAATGTACTGAAGGTTTTTAAAATTGCTGGGGGTTTTGTTTTGAATGTTTTTTTGATATACCTAAACGACTGTGGCTGACACTGATTTGCAATGATTTTATCTTATCTGTGGCAGGATTTTTGTTACTGGTGAAGCAAGTCCTTTCCTTTTTTCCTTTTCTGTCTTTTAAGGTGTGGTCTGTATTGCCAGGGAAGGTTTTTACATTCTGTCCCCTAAGCACAAGCTGGATGAGTTACTCGAAAGCTGAAGATGGTAGCGTTTTTTTCATGCTGAGTCAGACATAAGAAGATTGAAACCTGCAGTTTGTGGTAAAAGTAAAAAACTTTGCCCAAGGCAGCTACCAGGCATAACCAAAGCTGTTTGGTTTTAGTGACTACGGAAGCAATCATTATTATTTTTTCCTTCCTAGTAACTAACCAATAAAGTTCCTCCAGTGCTGATGCTCATCTCCTTGTTTCCAGTTGCGTGGCCAGGAGACTAGCACAGCATTATGTTTCAGGCCTCCCAGCCCACTGGCCTGGAGCAGATGGGATGTAGCATCACGCAGATTAGAGGACACAGTCACCTGACAGAAGCCCTTCACCTTCTCAGTCTCCATCAGCTTACGCAGTGCCTACAGAGGCAAGACAGTAAAAAGGACTGTTACCACAACAAAGACAACTTAGAATCAAACCAGTAATTACTTGAATCTGCATGGCCACACTTAATATTTGATTTCACATTTTGAAAAGACCACATTTGAATAGATTTTTATGGGATATTTCATGTTCGCATTTTCAATTCTCACCTCATGCAAATCGCACCTGGAATTTGTTTCATGTTTATAAGACATGATTTTCAATAGAATAGGCTGCAGAGAAAATTTTTTATTTCCAGATAAGTCTGGAATAGAACTAAAAGAGATTACAGCTGACTTGTGGTGATATAATATCCTAAAGTTCCTAAAGTATTTTAGTAGCAGTGGTGCAGAGTTGGTAATTCTGGTCCTTTGCTGTTGAAATCAGAATATTAACTTGCAATGGGGATTTTGGTATTACAGGCTGTCATTAAAAAAATTAATGCTTCCCTACCTGCTCTGCACGCTGGGCCTGCTCGTAGTTCTCCAGGAAGGTGCCCTCTAGAGCTGTCCCAACAATGGTTAGACCTTTGCCTGCCTTCAGCTGGTTGGTCAGGGACAGCAGACGAGGCTGCTCCACGTTTTGCTCTGCATCTGTGCTAACCAGCACCAGCAGCTGAGGTCTAAAGAGAAGGGAGATCAGAGAGCATAGAAAGTGAAAATACAGAGTAGAAAAAAGTAGAAGACAAGTGAAAAGGTGAACAGAAAGAGTAATGAAAAGAAAAATGAAGCCCTGGCTGAGCTGGCCAAGCCAAAGTCTTTGTTTTGAAGAAGAGAAAGAGAGAAATAGCATGGAAGATTGATGTGTTAATATGAATTTACAAATACTTGCTGTCTGACAGCTGTGACAAAGAGAATCATATTAGGCGAAAAAATGAGAACACGCACAGGCATGTTGGTAATTTCTGTGTTAATTAGAGACATGATAACATAACACAGCGTGCATGTGTCATACCTCCAGTTCTTGGTGTGCGGGGGACCTTCCTCCAGCCGCATGAGAGCGTAACGTGCAGCGCTCAGAGACAGACCTCGTATCCCATCACCCCACTCTTTCTCTGCACTGTGACACAGGCAAGTGCCAATCAATATTTGTCAGTCAAAACATGAACAACAGTTTTTGCAGCTTCACTGTAAATTTAAGAAGTGACATTGATACAGTCAGCCTACCAAAACAAATCCCCTTTCAGATGGCAGTTTGACATAATGCAACGTGATTAAAGATTTTTCATTGCTGGTGAATGTCACTCATCACAAGGAGGCACAGCACTTGAGCACTCAGTGTGCATAAGTTTTTGCTACTATGGTAGAAACATGGATTGATTGGTTAAATCACATTGCAGCCTCAGGCACAGGGGCCAATAGTGTTTGGAAAAGTCATAGAACTGATCACGATTTCTTCCGTGCACTGCTTATTACTCTTGAGTCTGACTATTGAACATCTGTCAGCCAAACACAGTCTAAAATTTGGGTTTATTTTTTCCTTCATGTTACACCTGCATAAAAACCTGAGGCTAAAGTAACAACAGAACACAACAGTTCTGCTTTAACAAAAGCACAGTGTACTAAGAGGTCTGCCAAGAAAATAACACTCCAATGTGACAGGATCGGACAAAAATCCCAGTCAGTGGAACTAAAACAAAACAAAAAACAAACAAATTCCAATAAATTCACGACAGAAAAATGAACACTGGCGGTAACTTGGAAACAAGGCTGTCACAGTTAACTCAAACTAAATGAAAATGTGAGAAAACATGTTAGTTAACTGAAATTTGGAGACTTTGTAGAAAAACAGAACCCAAATACAATACTGTGTGCTTAACACAATAATGGGAAATTCTTAGTTTTAGTTTTTGTCAGTTCAGTCAAATTTGAAAACACAGCACGGGGAGACTTTGTTATGTATGGTTACTGGTTTATACATAATATGGACATAAGTATTGGGTTTCCATGGCTGGGCAGCTGCATCCACATTGCTATGGGGTTGTCATTCTGGGGCTGGGTGGGGCCCCTTAGTTCCAGGAAAATCTTCATGCTTCAGCTTACCAAGACATTTTGACAACTCTATGCTTCCAATTTTGTGGGAACAGTTTGGAGAAGTCCCTTCCTGTTGCATTTCAAGAAAGTTTGATAAAGGCATGGCTGGTTGAGTTTGGCGTAAAAAGAACTTGACTGGCACTCACAGAGCCCTGACCGCGACCCCATCATACACTTTTGGGGTGAACTACAATGGAGAGTGCAAGCCAGGCCCTCTTGTCCAACATCAGTTTCTGAATTCAGAAATGGTCTTCTGCATGAACAGGCAAAAATTCCTAAAAACACACTCCAAAATCTTGTAAAAAGCCTTCCCAGAAGAGTGGAAGCTGTTAAAGCTGCAAAATGTGGATGAACGCCATATTAACGCCTATGGATTTATGTATTGTGTCCCATTACTTCTGTCCATATAATGTAGTATGGTTTGTATTGTAGAATTGCATTATTGTACTGTCCTGAAATTAAATCTTGCAATCAGACCTGTACCACCAATATACCTAAAAATACTGTAATATCAAAAAACTAAAATTGAAAGTAATACAAACTAAACTAAAACTAAACACAATTTAAAACTAAATTAATTAAACTTACACATGGAACTAACTGAAACAAAATTTAAGTGAAAATAAAATAACTAAAAACTATATAAAAATTCCCCTCTCGCCCCTGCGGGCCGTCTATCCTTCAAGCTCGGGTCCTCTACCAGAGGCCTGGGAGCTTGAGGGTCCTGCGCAGTATATATATATATATGTATATATGTGTGTGTGTATATATATGTATATATATATATATTTCTTTTTTATAGATAGATAGATAGATATAGATATATAATTCTGCTTGGAAACATGACACACCAAGACAAGCAAGCCAACAGAAATCCAGTCTCCTGGGGTTGTACTGCACTCACCCTGCAAACTCGATATACTTGTAGATGGAACCAGCAATTACCATGGCTACAATGGCGTAGTACCAGGAGCAGAGGAACATAAGAGTGAGACACAAGCTCATACCCAGGAAGGACAGAGCCCTACAGACATAGACAGACGCATTAAATACAAACTGTTTTTAATGGTTCAGCTGCCACTTCTCTTTGTAGTTGCTGAACTGACCAGTGATAGAACTTGAAGCGTGGTCTCCAGTTTGGTGTCCTCAGCAGCGTCTGAAGAGCACATGCCAAATTCACAAACATGTAGCACATCAGAAAGAACCTGTAGGAAACACATACACAGTATGTCAATTTATAACAGATTTCTTCTGTACTGTAACATAATAAAAGGGAGATCAGCAACTGCAGTCCAAGGGGAATGCTGTGTTAACATCAGTGACATTCACTGGTATTTATGCATGCATTACCAAGGCAGAAAAGTGGTCTAATTTTTTGTGTGATGATCCAGAGCCCATAAAATTTGGCATTTGCATTGTTTAAGAAATAGCAGGGGACTGGCTGCTCTGAAATCTTCCACTGTTTTCTTTAATTAATTTATTTTTTCAAATGGCAAGAAATTAGTGTTTTTTTTAGGTCTCACATGGACAGGATGGGAGCCACGGAATCCAGGGAGGCAATGAGGATGCCGCTCTCGCAGATACATGCTGTCAGCAGGAGGGACCACGTGGGTTCTCCGTTGGCCTTCCCGTGGCCAAAGATCTGCAGGGCCAGCACAGAAAACTTGATAATACCACTGCTAATTTAGGAGTATGTCTGCATAAAGTGATTTTCTCTCAATCCCAGCTAAGCCATTACATTGTGATTACATGCAGTAAATTAAAAAACAGACTGTGCAAAAGAAGTGGATGTAATAACAGTAATGTTGATATGTGGACTACCATTCTGAAGTCTCAAGTTTGTTTTCTTGCTCTTTGAAAAATAGGGTAAAGCTGAGGAAGAGCAAGGGGTGGATGGGATTGAGAACCTGAGGACACTATTGCCATTATTGATTCTGTGTAATCTCATTAATTTCCTTATTGATTTCTGATACATTTTATGTGTGAAAAACATAAGTCTACACTGGTTTTTTTTTTTAGAATCAACACAACTCTTTCACTTTATGAGTCTAGATACAATGTAGACACAGAAGAAGTGGTAAAAGCTCCACTGTACTAAGTGCAATGGGCATCTTTCAGAAAAAAACAGCAGCACTGATGAAAGAAATTATGTTTTGAATTACATGATTCAGATGGACTGAACAAATCTGTACTAGTTCTCAAATGGAATAAAGTCTTGATTCCCATCACTTGAAACCATGTGCACTCACACAGTAGCAAATTATTAATCACAGGGTAGCCACACCCCACAGATACCCTGATTTATCATCTTTTTTACTCTAAATAAGATCATTAATGAAATGCTGTAATGAAGAATTGAAGAATTTAAACTTGTGGTTGAGACTATAAACACATTAAGAAACTGTTTACTGAGGTAATAAATCAAGTGGGAAGAAAGTAATTTTCTCAGACTTCTATACAATCTCATTTCCTTTTGGAGCTGTGAAGTCACCTTTGGTGGCCATTAGGAAGAATGCAAAATGCACTTGCCCACTGGCTTCACTATTCAAAGCCATTCTGGAAGCTATGTCCATTTCTTTTATGACGTCTGCTGTAATAAGAAGACAGACTAACCCGAAGGGCGGGCACAATGCCATCTTTGGCAATAGCCTGCATGAGACGAGGAGCTCCTGTCAGGCTCTGGAGGCCTGCTCCACAGGTGGAGAAGAAAGAGCCAATCACGATCACCCACGGTGATGGCCAAGCCAATGTGCCAATCACCAAGTTCCCATGGACGCCCTCTCCGAACCTAAACAAATAATAATGAATAACAAAATAACTCAGCCCCAGACTTACTTTAGTTTTCAAGGGTGCTTCTCAGCTAATAAAGGATGGACTTACTTGTCCCTGAGGACCACACCTTCTATGCAGGCACCAAACAGAACCACACTGGACATGTCTGAGCAGTTATTGTTCAGGAAAATAAATTCATTTTATAGAGACAGACTTCATGTTTTTAACAGTGAAAATTTGATACTAGCTCAGCCAGACCAAGTACAGTAAGATAAAACGTTTAGTGATCGACAGCACTTGATTTTAGTAATTACAAACCTTTACTTCTGAAGATGCACTTAATTATCTGATGAACCAATTAAATACATTTAGTGAGGAAAGCTATTTTGTTTAGAATATCTTTGAGATAAGTGACACTGGAAGTAATATGGCTCAGCGTCATTAACTTGTGACTGCATAGGCAACTCAGTGATGCGATTAAAGGTCCTAATCAAATCTGTGTGGATCCCAAGCTGATTACAAGAAATGGCTGCTTCAGCGGTTGACTTCTACAGTATAGACTGCCTTGTATGTTAAAACACATAAATGGCAGATATGTGACTAATAATTTTACAGGAAGAGAAAAAGCATAAAGCATTCAATAAAACAGTAACATGTTTTTTCATGAAAAAATGGCTCATACTGAAATAGGCACAAAAATCCTTCAGAAGTCATGTCACCGTGATTCAAACAAAGAGAGAAATGCGATTTCATGAATGGTACACGCATACTTTAAATGAGTTGATGACATTAGACTGGTATCGTAGAAATTCTGGCTTTTCAGAATTTAAAGTGCTGACCTTTAATTATGAGGCTGCCTGCAGACCAGTCAGTGTGTTTGTGCAGCACAAAGGCAAGCACATTGAGGAGTTAAGTTAAAATCTAAAATTTGTAAACTTGACCTTTACATACAGTGTCCATCATGAACTGATGCCTGAAAATCCTTTTTAAATATCACTACAAATTCATTATAAATGATATTCCTTATGGATGATTTTTTAGATCCGTGTGTGCAGTGGCCTGTGGTCTCCTGCAGAGGGCCAATGTTCAAGGATACAGACAGTGGAGGTGGTGGTAATGGCTGCAATTGTTCCAATGGGGATCGACTTCTGTGCATCACGCAGGTCTCCAGAGCGGTTGGATCCAGCCATGATCCCTGGAAAGATAGAGAAGTGACAATTATTAACAAGATCAGAAATTAATGCACATAGAAACACAGGGTGTGTTACAAGCAGCAGAATACAAGTAATTCAAATGAACTCGCTTGAATTTATTTCACTTGAATAAATACAAGTGTCTGACATTAAGAATGATGCCAGGAATGTTACTGAGAACTGCAACTGCTCAGCATCACACTGACAAGCAGAGGTGAAAAATGTGCACAAATTATTTAGTCAAGTAGAAGTAAAGATAGTTGTGTTAAAAAGACTCTGGTGGAAGTTGACATAGTGATTCAACTTCTTTACTCAAGTAAAAATGAAAAAGTATAGGCTCTGAAATATACTCAAAGTATAGAAGTAAAATGTAGTCCTTTGAAGGACCGCTACCAGCTATTATTGTGCAAAGCTAACTAAACCTCATATCATATTAATATATTATTAATATAAAACTTTATTTCAACTTGTATTAGTTACTGTAATGCACTCAGCTTGAACATTTAAACAAAAACTGGTATGGTGCTATAAATGATGAATAATTTATATGTTTCTTGCCTCTTTAATCTCTAAGTCTCTTACAACAGTTGTGTGTAATAAACACTGATGGTGGATGCACCAATAGGATTATCTTTTATGTGTTAATTTTCCCTTCATCTAGGTTTAAATAGGTTTAATGTCGACAAGGCACACAGTGACATGAAATAATTTATAACTGCCCTAAAATACCTTAAACCTAAAGTAGTGAGCCTGTTTTGAAAATGTAAGGAGCAGAAAGTAGAAATATTTGTCTTAAAATGTAGGGAGGAAAAGTAAAAAGTTGTCAGGAAAAACAAAAAGTATTTGCACTTTGTTACACCCCCCCCCAACCTCCTGATAAGCAAACAACTAAATAGACAATGTCAGGCATGACACAACAATAAGGTAAAAATTGGTTGAGAAAACCATTAACGTTTTCACCTGTCACTGATGGGAAGTAGATGCCAACCAGCAATGTGAAAAAGCTAGTGATGTCAGCTAACACATAGCGGTTAGCGTTGGTTAGAGGGTCATCCTGGTCTTCCACTGAGTTCATCCTGATCCTGGCTATGAGGTCCCCCTTCTCATAGTAGTTCCCGAACAGATTATCTAGATTGGCAATAAAGAAACATAGTAAGGACTAGAGAGGAATCATTTCAGTGTTATACTGACAAAAACTGAAAAGAGTTACATAACATTCTCTCATTCCCAAATGACTTAGGTGTATAACTAATCAACAGAGCTTTATTGTTCTGCTATTCAGTCATCAGTCACTATTTTTCCTTTCTAATTAGTTTTGAGCTTTTAATTTGTATTAGAAGTTTGTATTACAGTAAGAAAAAAGGTTACTGTTCGCTTTGTTGTCTCTCACTAAAAAGCTAGTGCTAAAATGTTCTTAGGGCTTTCAATAACAAAAATCACAAAGACTACCAAGGAAGAATTATTGAGCTTTAGTGAAAAAAGTGAAAACATCTTAACATATTGATCCAAATTAATTAGAATTATAAGATGTAAAATTCATATATGCATATATATTGCCTAGCTTTAACAGGGTACCATAACTGGTGCTTTTTCAAACTCTGTCATTAACCCAGACAATAAAGGATCTTTTTTCTATTAATCGCTGTTATAATTTTAGTATCATTTTAAGTTGTAAACCAGCAAAACACAAGTGACTCTAATGGTGAATTGTTTTTACAGGCACAAATTTAACTATAGGCTTTGACTTTTAAATGTGACTCCTTACCATAGAGCTTGGTGTTCAACTTCAGAGTGAAAGATTTATCTAGCTGTCAGCTTTTCTTGGTTTTCAGAAATTTGCTCTGCTTTCTCTTTATTAACTAAATCTGTTCTTTCACATTTACTTGGAGGATATGAAAGTAACTATATAGCAAAATGAACATTTAAAAAATTCCATGAAAACAAATTCGGCCGACATGTGTGAATATTTTCTACATACAAGTCCAAATTTACTATACAAGTTCTTACATCTTGTCATTAAATTCTCACATTTTGCAACATATTTACCTTCATAAAAAGACTTGTAATCTGTAGTCACATTACAGTATGGAGTGTCGAACAGTGATATCATTACCGTAGTCAGAGCAAGAGACCACACATTTTGATGCTTTTAAAACAGTAAGAACTGCATATCTTTAAATGTAATGTTACATAATGGACTATCCAAACAAATGTTGTGAAATGACTTTTGTAATATAGTAAAAGTAGGGCTTCTCTGTGTGGCATAATACAGTTCTTAATGTATGTAATAATAGACTATCTGGACGAAAGTACTGGGCCACCTACACTTTACACCTACAGGAGATTTTATGACATCCCATTCAAAATCTATAGGCAGTAATATGGAGTTGGTCCCCCGTTTTCAACTAAAAGAGCTTCCACTCTTCTAAAGGCTTTCTACAAGATTTTGGAGGGTGTAGGGTTTTTTTGCCTATTCATCCAGAATAGCATTTGTATAAGAGGATTTGGCTCACAATCTTTGTTTTACTTCATCCCAAAGCAGTTTGCTGGGGTTAAGGTCAGGGCTCTGTAAGGGCCAGTGAAGCTCTTGCACACGAAACTTATCCAGCCCTCACCCCCAACCTGTCGAGGCAGATGGCTCCCCTCCCTGAGCCTGGTTCTGCCGGAGGTTTCTTCCTGTTAAAAGGAAGTTTTTCCTTCCCACTGTTGCCAAGTGCTTGCTCATAGGGGATCATCGGATTGTTGGGGTTTTCCTTTTAACACTGTTTTATCTTTACCCTACAGTGTGGAGCGCCTTGAGGTGACTTTTGTTGTGAATTGGCGCTATATAAATAAAATTGAATTGAATTGAATTGAATTTATGTATCTTTCTTTGTGCACTGGGGCACAGTCATGCTGGAATAGAAAAGGGCCCTCTCCAAATTGTTCCTATAAAGTGGGAAGCATTAAATTGTCCAAAATGTCTTGGATAAGCTGAAGTATTAAGATTTTCCTTTACTGAAACTAAGGGACCCATCCAACCCCAGAAAAACTACCCCATACTTGGTACCCCATAGTTGGTACA